>JBBPCX010068743.1:0-11948 GCA_037974365.1 Hydrocynus forskahlii
GGTAGGGGGCCGGGGAGAAGTTAGGTGGGTAGGTGGGAAGGCGGGGTTGGGGGCTGGTGGAGGGCAGGGGGTTGGGAAGGTGAGTGGTGGGGGGGTGCCTGCCAGCTCTTGGGGCTGCTGGCTGGTGCCTGCCGACCTGCCCCCTTGGGGGGGCTCTGCCTCGTGGGGGGTGGACTTCCCGTGGGGCTTCTGGGCTCCTGGCGGGGCTTGGGCCCTGCACTCCGTCTGCGCCTGTGGGGCCGGCTCCTGGCGGGGTCAGGTACACTGTTGTCATGGGCCGCCGGGGCTCCTGGCCCGCGGCCACGGGGGCCCATGTCAGGGGCCTCTCCCTCCGCCTCCCGGGGTTGGCACTTGATTCCATGACAAACACAGACACTACATGCACTCACTCACCCACTCACTCACCCACCTACCCACTCACCCACCCATCCAACCACTCATTTACTCACTCACACTTTCACCCACTCACCCACCCACTCACCCGCAGCCATGTAGTGTCTGTGTCACTCACACACGCACCCACCCACTCACTCACACACTCACCCACTCATCCACCCACTCACTTTTTCACTCACACATTCACCCAATGACCCACTCACTCACTCACTCATGCATACATGTAGGCAAAGGCTCACACCTAAATGCGCACATTCACATTCGTATATGCACACACTTAAACACACACGTAAACGCATAGGCTCAAACATGACAATCAGAGGCATACAGGCACACACATGCACTCATTCATACATGCATCCACTTATAAAGGCACACACATGTACGCTCACGCATTTGCACACATACACACACACAGTTATAGGAATATACATAAACAAAAATCTACCCAGAACTACAGGTCGCTGTGTGCTGTTATAACACTGATAGTAGGAGTGTATGTTGTCTCTGAGCTGTTGCAGTGTGGCTATTGCGTTGGATTCTGTTCTATGTTTGTGTGGCTGGTTTTTCAGGTGCTGATTACACGGTGGCTGAAGTTTTCATTGGGATTTCAACCTCTTCGATATTTACTTATTCTTTAATGTATTATTATAATTATTTTTCTTCTTTTTTTCTCATTTATTGTTATGTTTGAGTGTGTTTTTTTCTTTTTTTTTTCTTTTTCTTGTTCTTTTCCTAATTTCTCTCTTTGTATTTTCTCTACCCCTGTCTGATTTGGCCTAATTTCAATTCAAATGAACAAATAAATAAAAAGCTCAGTTAACAAGAGGGGCTTATACTTTCAAGCCCCTCTTGGCTAAGCAAAGGTGTCTGGCTCATCACGGCACCCAGCTTCACATTCTGCTTGCTAAGATGCCAAACACGACAGGTTAAAAAAAAGAAAAAAAAAATCCTGAAGAAATTTTAAAAGGGCCTGCCACCAAGAAACTACCTACAGATTCAATACCATCTCCTACATAGCATTAGCATAGCATTACCATTAGCATACCATTTGCATAGCATTAGCATTAACATAGAATAGCATTAGCATTAGCATAGCATTAGCATAGCATTAATAGAGCATTAATATTACCATGAGCATTAACATTAATGTTAGCATGGCATTAGCATAGCATTAACATTAACATTAGTATAGCATTAGCTTTAGCATAGCATTAGCTGTAGCATAGCATTAGCATTAACGTTAACATTAACATTAGCATTAACATTAGCATTAGCAGAGCATTAGCATTAACATAGTGCTAAATCCACAGTGATGAAAAACACTGGGCTTGGTTGGGATGAACGCACACTCGATGATACGGTAGAAAAAATAATTTATTGAGTCCAGTTGAGAAAAAGAACATGAATAAAACCTGGTTGCAAATTAGGCACTAATATCACACTTAACAAAACATTATGGATGGTTCCAAGTGTAACATAAAGTATGGTCAAAACAGTGTGAGAAAACCGAGCTGCATTTACCATCGACCCACTCTGAACTCAGCACGCAGCTATATGACTTTTAACCTATGATGTCACCATGGCAAAGGGTAATACAACGTAAAACATAAATTAAATGCTAATTAAATTCATAACCTTATTCTTCTTACTAAACAACTTAAACACTTTCAGTTATCAATTTCATAATTATGACTTTGTCACAAACACAAAATATCAAAATGGCTGAAACATTCTGGCCCCTAATTTTGACTAACAAAATTACCAAATTATACATTCATGAACAGCCGTTATCAAGAATCAACACAAAATGTCCATGTATTGCACATAATTATCAGGATGCATAACCAACAATAGCATTGCATGTTTGCATCTTTGCATATCAAAGTCCATTTCAATGCATACCTAAGTCAATTTTTACGGTAAAGTCCATGAGAAAAAGAAAACAAGTTTCAAAAAACGTCTTCGGACAAAAGGTATAAGGGATGAGTCCATTCTTTCAAGCATCATGAATCATAATCATCAATAATAAACATCTACATATATTCTGTTTAACATTCCTTGGATCTGTTATGCATTACTTTTCTGTCAGTAAATCACACAATATTTTCATTATTCAGTAACCAGTATACATACACATAACTGAACTTATACTCAGGAAATTAGTTTCATTTCAGCTTTCAATAGGTCTTAAATAAATAAGGTTACACCATTGAATAAATAAACCCAGGTTTTAAAAAAATCAGCTTCAAGTGACAGACATAACTTAGTCATAGGTCTTTCTAGTTCATTGCTTGGTGTTCTAACACGTACTTTACACACAAAGCCTTTAGCATCTCTTATGGTATCTGTGATGCGCCCTAGAGGCCATGAATTTCTTGGGGCACACTCATCAACTAAAAGAACTAGATCTCCAACAGAGAAGTTTCTGCGGGGTCTATTCCATTTCTGAGGTTGTTGCATCAGAGGGAGATATTCTTTCATCCATCTTTTCCAGAACAGGTCACTGAGGTATTGGACTTGTTTCCGGCGCCTTCTTCCATATGTTTCATGTTAATCAAACAGACCAGATGGGACGATGGGTTTTCCTTTTAACAGTAAAAGGTGATTTGGTGTTAGCACTTCAAGGTCGTTTGGATCTTCACTTGACGGTGTTATTGGCCTGTCATTCAACATTGCTTCAACTTCAAAAAATATTGTATGGAGGGCCTCGTCGTCAACTATTTGTTGCTTGGTGACAGAACATAGGATCCTTTTAGCTTGCAGCACCAACCACGCCCAGACTCCACCATGGTGTGCTCAATGAGGAGGATTAAAACTACTTGATTCCATCCTGTGCGAGCGTGGTATGGATTTTGCTTTTGATTTAGTGCTTGCTTCAATTCATGATTTGCACTTACAAAATGTGTGCCATTGTCTGATTTTATCTCCTTGACCTGTCCCCTCCCACAGATGAACCTTCTTATGGCATTGATGCAGGAGTCTGTATCGAGTGTATGGGCCACCTCGAGATGGACAGCATGTGATGCTAAACATGTAAAGATGACTCCATACCTTTTTAAAGTATTCCTTCCTCTTTTGACTTCGATGGGTCCAAAGTAATCCATCCTGACAAGTGTAAACGGAGGAAGGTCCATGACAAGCCTATCAGGTGGGAGATCAGGCATTTTCTGTTGTCCAGGCCTTTGACACAAGCAGTGGCACGTCATACATCCCCTGATTATCTTTCTTGCCAGTGCATTGGCATGAGGAATCCAAAACTGCCTACGGAGTGTGGAGAGCATATGATTCCCCCCACCGTGCCCAACTTTTTTCATGAACACAGTGGACAATGAGCTCAGAGATGTGACTACTCTTAGGCAGGAAGGCAGGATGTTTTGCCTCTTTGGGTAGTGCAGACTTGCTCCAAGCAACTTCTCATTTTAGGTCTGCCCACCTCGAAAAGTAAGAAAGCAACTTGATGGTGGGACAAGACTCCATTGGCAAAACAGCTGTAGCATGGATAGAAATGTCCTGCTTTATTTCTGGGTCATCCTCTGAAACACCAATTTTCATTTCTGGCCACTGTGTGTGGATCTGAAGAAAATGTGTTCCATTCAACCATGTTTGGCACTGGAGAAAACTTTGACTGATAAGCTACGGGAAGCTGCATCAGCTGGTTTCTCCTTCGAAGAGATGTGCCTCCATTGTTCTACGTTTGACAGAGAGTGGATGAGAGAGATACGATTTGTGACATAGGTCTTAAATATTCTGGTTCTGTTGGCAATGTATTGCAAAGCAGTCATGCTGTCCAACAAAAACACTGGGTCTGACAATGACAAATGCAATTCTGTTCTCAGTCTCTGGTCCAGATGTGCAGCCAAGACTGCTGGAGCAAGCTCCATTCTGGGGATGGTTGTGCACTTGAGAGGTGCCACTCTGGCTTTTCCAAAGGCAATGTATATGTAGACATCACCGTTACTATTTTGACCAAAGCCTGAATGGAGAAAGCTTCTATTCACTCACAGAGTGCCCAGAAGGTGAAGCATGCTATGCCAACTTTCCCAGGTCTATGCAACATCATGAAGGATTCTCTCATCCCAGCTCAATTTCAGCTTACATAAACTTTGCAGAATCTGCTTTGCCACCTGTGTGATGGGAGCCAGAAAACCTAGGGGGTCATAGATTGAACAGACAACAGATAGAATTCCCCTTCTGGTTATCTGGTGTGACTTGATAGCTATGCTAAAGGTAAACTGATCTTTCTCCACGTTCCATTGAGCACCAAGGCTCTTTCCTTTGGCAGCTGTTCCTTGCTCAGATCTAAAGTTTGCAGTTATTTAGCTGTCTTTCTCAGGGATTGCAGCAAGGACTGCACAATCATTTCTGATCCACTCATTAAGATTGAAGCCCCCTTTTGCGCATAACTCATTAAGCTGGTGAAAGAGCGACTATGCCTGCTCTGTACTAACAACTGCCTTCAGACAGTCGTCGACATAGAAATTATGCCTGATGGTGTTTGTAAAGTCCTCTGAACTTTCATGCTGGTGGTCATCGGAAGTTTTCTGCAAGGCGAATGTTGCACAGCTGGGCGAGGATACTGCACCAAATATATGCACCAACATTCTGTGCTCAACGAGATCTTTGGAGATGTCCCCATCAGGCCACCAGAGGAAGCGCAAGAAATTGATGTGTTCCCTCGTCATGATGAAACATCCCTTCTATGTCCGTGATGAATGCGACGGGGCGGAAGTGGAAGCAGATCAGCACACCAAGAAGTGTGCTGGTCAAGTCAGGACCCTGAAGAAGTTCCCTGTTCAGAGATGTTCCGCCATAAACTGCTGCACAGTCAAAAACCACACGCAGCTTGTTTTTGCGTGAGTGATAGACACCATGGTGTGGCAGGTACCACAGCTTTCCGGTTTCTGGCTGCGGCTCACTCTGGGGAACAATTTCAGCATATCCTTTTGCCATAACCTCATTCATAAAGGCCTTGTACTCAGTACAGAATTCTTGGTACTTCTTAATCTCTTTATCAAGTTCTGAGCCCTTTGATAGGCTATTTGCCTGTTATTGGGCATGTTCACACTGGCTTTACGAAATGGAAGTTTCAGATGGTAATGACCACAAGTTCAGCTGAATCAGACCCAATCTCCAAAAACTGTTTATCATCCTGTGACTATTCAATCTGTTCTCCATAATACTGTTCCATAAAATCTTCATTGTATTGCTTTATCAACAAATTCTCCAAATTGGCAATGGATATTCTATAGACTGTAGTGCAAGCACCATTAAAGTTTTAATCAGATCCTAGCGGGCCATTAATAACCCAGCCGAGATGGGTTTTCACAGCATAAGGTCCACGGTCAACACTGTTAATAATCTTCCAGGGCTCCAATGCTCTTGGAGCATTGACTCCTATCAGAAGCCCAATGCCTGCATCAATAGGCGTGATGTCAACCTCATTCAGGTAAGGCCACTTTCTTATGTCTTTTAGTTTTGGGATGTCATCATGAGTCGCAGGGATTTGTTTTTGAGTGAAAACATCAGGGAGTTTGAGAAAGTTGTCGCTGTCCAATGCAGACACTTCCAAGCAAGATATTCTAAATGCTGACAATGTTTTTTCTTGACCCATTGTCTTCAAGAGGATCTCTGTTCTCTTTCCTGGGGCTTGAAGCTGCATGGCCAACTGCTTAGTACAAAATGTTGCCGAGCTCCTTGGATCCAGAAAAGCATAGGTTTCAATGCATTTTGTTCCTTTTTCCAATTTTACTTTAACAGGTAAGATTGCCAGAGTACACTCTTTTTTCAGACATTGACATAGATGCAACAGCTGCAGCAAATCGGTTCCCCTTGTTTGTTTTTGAACAGACTTTTTTTTGTCTTGGTTCTGGTGCTTTATTTACTGGGTTCTGTATTTCTCCAAAAATCAAATCTAGCATAATTCGTGCTTGTTTGTAAATAAAGGCGAGTAAATCTCTGAATGTGGCTCTTTGTTTGTGTTTCTCATAAATGTTGCTGACAACAGTTCGCCATTTCTCTCTAAGTTTAATAAGTAATTTTGAAACAATGACTTTTAAGTTCGAAGATGTTTCAAGATCTACAACGTAATTCATTTCTTGCATGGTATTGTGGCAGCTTTTCAAAAATATTGCATATAACCTAAGACTTAATGCATCCTCAGCCTTAACTGCAGGCCACTTCAGTGCCTTGTCCAAGAAAGCAGATGCAACTTTAATTTCATTTCCCAAATTCCATTTGAGTTGTTCATTGGCCTCCTTGTATCCTCTGTCTGGTGGTAAATGAAAGCAACTTTGTACAAGGTTCCTCGACTCTCCAGACGTATACTGCTCCAGGTAGTAAAGTCTTTGCTGCATATTGTCAGTTTTTGTTTCAATTGTATGTTCAAAAGATTTCAAAAATGATCTGAACTGGAGCGAGTCTCCATGAAAGACAGGTATTTCTCTTTGTGGTAGTTGAGACAATGCGTGCTGCTTTGCAAGCGATTTTGTAAATTCGTTTTGTTTTTTCAGGACATCAAGCAAGGAGTTGCTATTTAAATTTGAGCTGTATTCTGGTGATTTATTCGTAGCCCTTTGGACTGGCATTTGTTTAGTGGAATTTGAAAATGAGCTATGAGGTTCTGTTCAGATTGAGTAAAGTCAAGTTTGACTTTGCTTGTGCTACTGTGAAGAGGAAATGTGTGTTGTTTTGTTTGAACTTTCCCTTTTATTGTTGGCATAATATATTCTGTTGAAGTACCAGATGGCGTAGCAATTTCAGCAGGCAAAAGTTTGGTTTCAGCAAGCACTCAAATTGTAGCTTCAGCTTCAGCTATTTTAGCTTTCAATTGATGTTTTTTCTTTGCTGATTTTATTCGCAATTCCTCCATTTCAAGCTCAAGTTGTTTATCTATAGACTGCGTTTGTGCCAGCAACACAGCACGTTGCACGCGCACTTCAGAGAGCACGTCCATGGCTTTGCTGCCCCAACTGGATACTCAACTGGAGACTCCACTAGGCGGCTTTGCTGCTGCCTGTGAAACACTGTCTCGTCACCTTCATTTGTTCAAGTTCACGAACGTTCACTTCGGCGTGTCTTTCAACTGCATAAGCCCCTACTTCATCAGCTTAAACAGTTTCTTTTCCTTCTCAGCCATCGCTTCCCTATTGTCCACATCTCTTTCTTCCATTTTTTTATTTACACTTTCACTTCAAAGCGCCATAACATCCAGCAAGGTTTTCTTGTTTTCGCATACAGCTGACAGGTCAAAACTTATGGGCTCGGCGGTCCAATGTTACTTTAACACCGTAGTACTCATGAATAATACAGTTGATCGAAATTTGAAGATCAATGTGGCTTTTCAAAAGTCCATCAATCCTTAGACTGTGTTGACATTTTGTAATGACTATTTCCATTGCTAAATCCACGGTGATGAAAAACGCTGGGCGTTGAGATTGAACGCATACTCGATGATATGGTAGAAAAAAATTATTTATTGAGTCCATTTGAGAAAAAGAACGTGAATAAAAACTGGTTGTAAATTAGGCAGTAGTATCAAACTTAACAAAAGTATTATGGATGGTTCCAAATGTAACATGAAGTATGGTCAAAACAGTGTAAGAAAACCAAGCTGCATTTTCCATCAACCCACTCTGAACTCAGCGCTGCGGCTATATGACCTTTAACCTATGAAGTCACCATGCCAAAGGGCAATACAACATAAAACTCAAATTAAAGTCTAATTCATAACCTTATTCTCCTTACTAAACAATTTAAAATCTTCTAATTATCAAATCCATAATTCTGACCTTGTCACAAACACAAAATATCAAAATGCGGTATCATATGAAGTTTCACAACTGTGTGGGTGTGTGTGTGTCCTCAGGCAGAACATGTGACTTTAGCAATGACAGAGATAGTGTGCCTTGAGGAGGAACTGAGTGTGTGTGTGTGTGTGTGTGAGGGAGTGTGTGTGTGTAAGTGAGAGAGAGTTTGTGTTTGTGTGAGTGAGTGTGTGTCTGTGTGTGTGTATGTGTGTGTGTATGAGTGAGTGAGTGTCTGTGCGTGAGTGAGTGTCTGTGAGCGTGTGTGTGTATGTGTGATATTGTGCGTGTGTGTAAGAGAGTGTGTATGTGTGTGTGTTTGACTGTGTGAGTGTGAGTGTGTGAGTCAGTGTGTGTGTGTGTTTGTGTGTGTCAGTGAGTGAGTGAGTGTGTGTGCGTGTGTGTATGTGTGTGTGTCAATATGTGTGTGTGTGTGTGTGTGTCAGTATGTGTGTGTGTGTTTGTGTGTGTGAGTGAGTGCGTGTGTGTATGAGTGTGTGTGTGTGTGTGTGTGTATGTGTGTGAGTGAGCGAGTTTGTGAGTGTTTGTGTGTAATAAGGTTTAGTCACAGTATGGAGCCTGAAAGTCTCTTCTCCTGAAACTGCATTCATTTCAATGGGTTGAAAAATGAATGGCAGTGAATGGGGTCAAAAGGGATGAGCGAAAGACAAGGAAAAGACGAGTGCAGGTCATCACCGACTACGTTTGTATGTCGGGGGCGTTGGTCTGATGTATCACATGAGGCTTGGTGGGTTTCGGACGAAGCGTGTCCATAGCATCTCTGTGCTCAGGTGAATAACAATGAGGGACTGCCCCATTAAAACAAAAAAAAACAAAATTCCTGAAGAATTTTTAAAAGGGCCTGCCTCCAAGAAACACCCTAAAGACTCCATAACAGCCAACTACTACAAAGCATTAGCATATCATTAGCATTAGCAGACCAACTGAATAGCATTAGCATAACATTAACATTAGCATTAATGTTAGCATAGCATTAATATTGCTCTAACATTAATATTAGAATAAGCATTTGCATAGCATTAGCATTAGCATTAACGCTAGTATAGCGTCACCATTGCATTAAGATTGGCATAGCATTAAAGTAGCATTAACATTAGCAGTAGTGTATCACTAACATTGCATTATCATTAGCATTAGCATAGCATTAACAGTAGCATTGGCATTGTTTCAGCTTTAGCATTAGCATTAACATAACATTAGGCTAGCATTAGCATTACCATAACGTTATCATTAGTATTACACATTGCGTTAACATAGCGTTAACATTAGCATAACAGTAGTGTGAATGGATGTGTCCCAATACTTTTGTCCACATAGCTTTGTATGACAGCTCTGTTTTGGCCATATAGGTAACTTTCAACAGGTGTTTCTGTGGGGGTGTGGCTTGAGGTCTCATATGAAGTTTCAAAAGTTTGTGGGGGGGGGTGTAGTCAGGTAGAACATATGACTGAGCAATGACAGAGAGTGAAGTGTGTGTGAAGAAATTTTAGAAGGGCCTGCCGCCAAGAAACTACCTACAGACACCATAAAAACCATCTCCTACATAACATTAGCAGTAGCCTAGCATTAACCTAGCGTTACTTTAGCCTAGCATTAAAATAATATTAACATTACATTAGCATAGCAGTAGCATAAGCATAGCGCTAGCATTAGCATTAACATAGTGCTAGCATTAACGTAGTATTAGCGTGTGTGTGTGTCAATATGTTTCTCCACATTGTTTTGTATTACAGCTCTGTCCCAATACTTTTGTCCATATTGTTCAGTTTAAACATGTGTGTGATTGGGGGCATGGCCTGAGGACTCATATGCAGTTTCATAAGGTTAGGTCACTGTATGGAGCCGCATTAAGTGCGACGGAAGAATAATAATAATAAAGAAAGAAACCGAGGACAATAACAATAAAGGACTGCCCATTAAAATGAAGTCCCTTAACTAATGGGGCTGTCCCTTAACTAGAAAAAAAAAAATCCTGAAGAAATTTTAAAAGGGCCTGCCGCCAAGAAACTACCTACAGACTCCATACCATCTCCTACATCGCATAAGTGTATCACTAGCATTAACATAACATTAACATTAATGGAGTGCTAGCATTAGTATAGCACTAGCATTAACATAGAGCTAGCATTAACATAGCATTAACATGAACATAGTGCTAGCTTTAGCATAGCGTTAACAGTACAGTAGCGCTAGCATTACTATTAACATAGCACTACTGTTAACATAATATTAACATTGCGCTAGCACTAGTATAGTGCTAACAATAGCATTGTACTAGCATTAACATAGTGCTAGCATTGACATTAGCATAGCGCTAGCATTAATATAGCACTAGCATTAACAATAACATAGCATTAGCATTAACATTAGCATACTATTAGCATTAACATACTGCTAGCATTGACATTAAGATAGTGCTAGCATTAACATAACACTAGCATTAACAATAACATAGCATTACCATTAACATTAGCATGGCATTAGAATTAGCTTAGCATTAACACTAGCATACTGCTAACATTACCATTAACATAGCGCTAGCATTAACATAAAGCTAGCATTAACATAGCGCTAGCATTAACATAGCATTAACATTAATATAGTGCTAACATTAGCATAGCGCTAACAGTAACATAGCGCAAGCATTAAAATAGCACTAGCATTCATTTTAACATAGCGCTAGCATTACAGTAGTGCTAGCATTACCATTAACATAGCGCTAGTGTTAACATAACATTAACATTAACATTGCGCAAGCACTAGTATAGTGCTAACATTAGCATAGCACTAGCATTAGCATACTGCTAGCATTGACATTACCATAGCGCTAGCATTAACAAATCGCTAGCATTAACAATAATATAGCATTAGCGTTAACATTAACATGGCATTAGAATTAACTTAGTATTAACATAACGCTAGCATTAACATACTGCTAGCATTACCATTAATGTAGCGCCAGCATTAATATAGTGCTAGCATTAACATAACGCTAGCATTAGCATAGTGGTAACATTAGCATTAGCATAACACTAGCATTAACATTAACATAGTGCTAGCATTAGTATAGCGCTAGCATTACCATTAGCATAGCGGTAGCATTAACATTACCGTAGCATCAGCATTAACATTAGCATGGCATTAGAATTAGCTTAGCATTAACATTAACATAGTGCTAGCATAAACACAGCGCTAGTATTACAATTAATATAGCTCTAACATTAGCATAGCGCTAGCATTACCATTACCATAGTATCAGCATTAACATTAGCATGGCATTAGAATTAGCTTAGCATTAACATTAGCATAGCGCTAGCATTAACATAACGCTAGCATTAGCATAGCGCTAGCTAATGTTACCCCTAGCATTAGCATAGCGCTAGCATTAGCATAGCATTTAGCGTGGACGTGTGTGTGTATGTGATGATGGACCAATGGGTTTGTCCACATTGTTTTGTATTACAGCTCTGTCCCACTACTTTTGTCCAGATTGTTCAGTTTAAACATGTGTGTCATTGGGGGTGTGGCCTGAGAACACATATGAAGTTTCATAAGGTTCGGTCAGTGTTTGGAGCCTGTAGGTCTCTTCTCCCGAAACTGCATTCATTTCAATGGGGTGAAAAATGAATGCAAGTGAATGGGGGGAAAAAGGGATGAGCGAAAGACAAGGAAAAGACGAGTGCGGGTCATCACCGACCGCGTTTGTGTGTCGGGGAAGCTGGCCTG
>JBBPCX010068744.1:0-11946 GCA_037974365.1 Hydrocynus forskahlii
ACTCAGTCTCTCCTCAGCATCCTCCTCCCAACACACTCAGTCTCTCCTCAACATCCTCCTCCCAACACACTCAGAGTGTGAAGAGATGTATAATTGCCAGACACTTTATTAGGTTCACCTGTTCAACTGCTTGTTAACGCAAATATTTAATCAGCCAATCACACAGCAGGAACCTAATGTCTGTATGCCTAAATACATTGTGAAGAAGATCAAACCGAGCAGCAGAATCAGGAAAAAAGATGGTTTAAGTGACTCTGAATTCGCATGGTTCTTGATGCCAGAAAGGCTGTTCTGAGTATTTCAGAAACTTCTGAGACTTTCCTGCATAGATGAGATGTCACATTTAGGCCTCCATAGAAAGCGTAAGAAGTCAGCATCAGACTTTGAGGCTCTGGGTGTGTCCGAAATCGCACCCTTGCACACTTTTAGTGCGTGATTTTAGTTCACACTGACAACCAAGCTAAAACACAGTGCACTGAAAGAACCCGGATGGTACACTAATTGTAACAGCTCCTAATGTTTTTCTTCTAGCCAGAAATCATGCCACGCTTCAACTGATGTTCAGCCGATGATGTTTAATATCTTCTTTTCACATGTAGTAAACCAAGCATCGCCAAACAACAAGAAGTATTTCATTTTACTACTCACTCTTTGCTTAATTCTTTGCTCCTTTAACACTTGCTAGCCATCCGCGTGGCTCATTAGCTAACATCACATTTACACGGTTATGAAAAGAACATGAGCATTAATTTAACAAAAAGAAAACAACACTATACAAAACCTTAACATACCATGTTCACCTTCTAACTAGAATTTAGGAGGTATTACTGGATTTTTGCATTCATCTTTCTTCAGCATTCAACTCTCGTGCCGTTCGTGCTGCCATTTTTCTCTGCTTCTCCTCATTCAGCTAGAACATGTGACCACATAAGGTAGCTCTTTACACTAAACAGTAGGTGGCACTATTACCCAAACAAACATTTCCAAGTAATACTGAAAAACATATTTACAAAAACAAATTAAACAAATACCTTCAATTGCAAACAAATAAATAAGTAAATAATACAGCATTTCCTGGAGACAGCTACACTAATATTGGCCAAAAAACTCAACACTAAACGCACTAAAGACGCCATTTTGACCACGTAGTGGAAGGGGAGGGACTTTCGACAAGCTTTCAGAGTTGAATGATGGCGGCCAACAATGAAATACAAGCATAAGCGGAGGCAACTGGTTCGTATAAATGTAAGTAACGTTAATAAAATTATTTTACTGGTGTATACTGAGGTATGTAGCCTGTCACTCTCTGACGACAGATATGGATATTTTGTTTGAGTCCGCGATTACACCGATTTAGAAGAGTTCGCGCGCGTAAATGTTAGCAGTTTTTGGCCAGTTAGGCGTCCTTGGGAAACAGCTGTCATACAAAACTATGTGGACAAAAGTATTGGGACACGCCCCTGTTTAAAGTGAACTGTATGGGTTTACCATTTTCCGCTCCTCGCTCCCTCCCCGCTTCCTCCTCACTTGATCCTCGCTCCATGTTCGTTCCATGAAAATTAACTCTCTAATTAACGCCCCACTGTAATTTTTCATTATTTATTTATTTTCATATCGAACCTCTGTGCATTCAGTGAAAAACAAATACACAATACTCGGAGAAAAATATTAAGGTGCTTTAGTAGAACAGTAGCTATATTTGCCCAAGCCAAATATATATTGGCTATCGTTTAGCTCACTTTTGAACAAAATGTAATACAAATGCTGGATGTGGCCAGATTAAATAAATAACCAGAAGAAAAACATTACATTAAATAAAATAAATAAATTACTAAACTAAAATAAGTTAAACAAGTGGCCAAACGAAAAAAAAATGCATGTAGGCTATTATTGCTCTTCTTTTGAACAGTCACTCTTTTAATGATCAAAATTAAATCTCCAATGCTGCCTTCACTTTGAGAAAAACGAGCTTTTGCAGAGTGGAGGGTATCAAGCACATGCGATTAGTGCTTGACATCAGGCCAGCAGAAAACACCCTTTCTACGTTGGCCGAGCCGCTGGGGATGCTGAATATGCGCTTTGCAATGTGTGAAAGTTGTGGCAGCATTATAGAGTTGTCCTTCCAGAAGCAAAGGACGTCAACGTCGGGGTTCATTCTTGGCATTGCCAGGTATTGTTCGACTTCTCCTTTTACGTCGAGTGCTTCAGATGAATGTGTCACAGTTGTGTATGACTGGAACATGGATTTGATTTTCTTTGAGGTTGATGGCTCAGGGTCAGCGACAGAGAAGGGGATGTTACTTTTTTATTCATACTGCAGAGAAGTTGTGTTTGATGAACTAGCAACTCCCTGATCTCAATCTGTTTCCCTTGAACCTACAGGAACAATACGATTGTTTTATTTTTGTTTTCACAATAATCAGTGTTGTATTATTTTTGTTGATATAAACTATTGTTAACATTTACTGTAATAAAACCATGGAATTCTGAATGTGGCTTTGTGTAGTTAATTACTTGCCTTTTCATCTCTTGCAATCCACTTGTTCTTAAAGCAGGGGTCTAACAATGCTGCAAGAATAACGTGGGTGTCATTATAAAACCTTATATAACGATTTGAAAAGTTCTCTGCTAGAGTTTCTGCGAATGCAGCTATTTCCAGTGGACTGGAGACCTCAGCCATCATTCTGTGTATTTCTGCAACTGCTGGCAGGATCATCCCCAGGTTTCCCAGTTCCTTTGGCAAACAATCTGTCAGTTCGGCAAATGGTGTGAGTATTGTCACTAAGCCTTGAAGCATGAGAACATCATTGCATGTGATTTTCCCATCATCTGTTTTGCCACAGCGCATCCTTCTCAAACATTTTTAGCACCGACTCAATCATCCGCAGCTGACTGTTACATCTGGTTGCGCGTGCAGCTGTGGGACGAACACCTAACTTGTCGATTTCCTCTGTGTTCAGTGTGCTTTTCTGACCGTTTTGACTACTTTTCCGACCTTGCTGTTTATTGAATTGAATGCACTATGCTTTGCGATTGCCTCTTTAATAGCCAGTTGGAGTAAATGAATCGGACATCGCAGGTGAAGATTTGATTCTGTGACGTAGTTCAGCTGACAGGCTGGAGCATTACCCTCAACATCTGTCTCCTCGTCCCCGACATCATGGTCCAGGAGATTCCCAAATTTATTGAAACCAGCAGATTGAAAGTTTCACCATATTGCTGGCACTATCAGTAACTACTCTGATCACACCACACTGGACATTCCAGCGTCTCAGGACCTCCTCGTATTTTTCATAAATGTGCTTCGCTGTACTGCGGTAAAGTTGGTTTGATATTTGACATTCGTTTGATATTCGCGAATACTGCGTTAGGCACCGTCGCGACATTACTACAAGCTACGCAAAAGGCTACAAAATCAATTAAATCTATTAATCTCTTCAACAATGTGACTTTGTGGTGTCAGACCAAGTCTAATACATTCAGACTAATATTCCTCACAAACCAAATGTCATGTTTCTGGAAATATTACATTTGTTTATTTTTGACCATTTTTACTACCAAATTGATCGATTAAATCTATTAATCTCTTCAACCATGTGACATGGTGATGCAAAACTACCTCTCCTACATACATACTAATATTCCTCAAATACCACAAGGCATGTTTTTGGAAATAGTACCTTTTGTTTATTTTTTGCAGTTTTTTAAATACAGAATTGTTCAATAAAATCTATTAATCTCTTCAACCATGTCACCTTAGGGTGTCAAACCAAGTCTAATATGTACAGACTAATATTCTTCAGATACCACAAGCCTGTTTTTGCAAATATTGTCTTTGGAGGTTTTTAGGGCATTTTTTAAATACCAAATTGATCAATAAAATCTATTAATCTCTTCAGCCATGTCACCTTATGGTATCAAAATAATTTTGAAGCACAGTTATTAATGTCACTCAGAGAGAATGCTTGATTTTGAAAGATCTCTTAAGACCCCATGGTCCCCAAATCATTTTTTGCATATTTACTTAAACTATGTAAATCACATTTTTTTCCCTTTAACAATTGAGCAAGTGGCAACCAAATTCACAACACATGTCACTCTGCTAATAATGCAACCTCACATGGATCACTGGGTCATCCGAAAAAGAATGCTTCAGAGCACTTTTTCCAGATATTCCAAAGGTTTTTATAAAAAATAATTGTACAACATTGCTGTAATGTCAGAATTCTGCAGATAATGCTGCCTAAAATTGTGAAAATATAACCATTATCAACAAAACAAAATAAGTAAACAAATAAATATATGAAGCAACAAAACAAATAAAACAATTCACTGTAACAGTACTACTTGTGTGTGCACAACAGACATTGCCATGGCAGATGTTGTCTTGGTTGATTTCCAGCAGTAATGCAGCAGTCATGATACCACCTTTCACACTTGTCACACTGAGTCTGAATTTTTTTTTTAGAATAATCACTTGCAAAATGTTTGAAAATGTATTAATCTACTTTTTTGTATTTTTGAAGAATGATTATAGTGTGTAATTGAATAGTATCTAATTTATTTAACAATCTAAACATGCAAAATACAACCACTTTGTATTATTCGGTGTATCCTTTCCAAATAATTGAAGGGACAATTTTGACCAAATTTCACTCTTAAAGGAAGTGTCTTGATGTAATACATCAACTGAGAGAAAAGTTTTGACAACTGAAGATACTCCTCCAGCTCTTGTCCAAAGGTCTGTTCGAATAACTCCCTTTCCTCTTTGAGATTTTGTCATTGTCTAAATTTGAAAATATAATCACACAAACACAAATACAGTGTAGCCGTAACTAAAAAGCATCATACAACATCTACAGTACAGATTGCTTCTTTCATGGTATATCCAAGAAATTATCCAAATTTTATCCAAGGCTAGTTACACTTGATCAGTGTAATCTATGTAGTTCTTCACTTACACAGACTCAAAATAAGATGTTAGTTAGAATTTAATTCTTGATACAGTAGTACCCTGACATTTAAATCATTTTGCCATACTAAATGCTAGCAATTACAGCTTTAGGGATTTCTCCAAGCATACCCATTCCAAAATAATTTACAACATATTGTGTATATATTCAGGTATCTTATTTTTTTAAGGAATCTTACTTACAGCGTGTACCAACTTCTCCAGAATGATCAAAAGTGACTACACAACCTATACAAAAATCACAATTAATAAAGTTGTACACCTTCTCATTGACACCTACGGGTTGGAGGTACACAAAGCATCAGTGTAGCAAATATCTTTAGTTCTCACAAAAAAACTACAATATCTCCTGGTGAGAACACATCAAAAGATTGTTGCACATTTAGCATTAGGGAACATGAATTAGAATATTAAGAGAATTAAAATATTAATATTAAGTAAAATACTACATATAGAAAATGTTTCCAAAAACATGCCTCATGGTATGTGAGGAATATTAGTCTGCATATAGTAGACCCCACAAAGTTACATGGTTGAAGAGATTAATAGATTTAATAGGTTGATTCACTAGTAAAAATATTGCCAAAAATAAAAAAAGACAATATTTCCAAAAACAGGTGTTGTCGTATCTGAGGAATATTAGTTTGTACATATTAGACTTGGTTTGACACCATAAGGTGACATGGTTGAAGAGAATCATAGATTTTATTGATCAATTCTGTATTTAAAAAAAAAACTGCAAAAAATAAGCAAAAGGTAATATTTCCAAAAACATGCCTTGTGGTATTTAGGGAAGATTAGTATGTATGTAGGAGAGGTAGTTTTGCATCACCATGCCACATGGTTGAAGAGATTTATAGATTGAATTGATCAATTAGGTAGTAAAAAATGTCAAAAACTGGTCTGACACCACAAAGACACATTGCTGAAGAGATAAATAGATTTAATTGATTGTTTTTGTAGCCTTTTGCGTCGCTTGTAGTAATTTTGCTACGGGTCCTAACGCAGCGCCGCTGGCGCCATAGGCAACACCGAGATCGCAAGTGGGAACTGAGATTATTTCGGGAAATAAACGGTATAATCGGGTGATTTGCTAAACTTTTTGAGTTGGGCTGTGTTGCCTTGCTTCTTCTGCTCATTATCCTGTGGATATGTTCAAACTGACACGTGTCGTTTATAAGCGGAAAGGAAGTATTCGCGGATATCAAACGAATATCGAAAATCAAACCAACTTTACCGCAGTGTCATAGCTCTTCAACAAGAAGTGATGCTTCTGAAACAGAACGTTACAAAGCTAGAGGAGAGAAATGAGGATTTGGAGGCGAGTTCCCGTAGGTGTAATTTGCGTATAACGGGGATTAAAGAGAGACAGGAACATGGAAAGCGAGCGACTGACTTTATTTCACAACTGTTAAAGGAAACAGCCAGCGACGAACAGCCAGCAAGAGCGTTTGTGGCGGCGTGTCACTACTTTCAAGAGCGGGAATTAATGCTGAGGAAGGCTATACAGATGAAAGACACTTTGACCGCAGATGGCGATAAGGTTCGGATTATTCCGGACTTCACTGCAAAAGTTGTTAAGCAACGGGCAGCTTTTAATGGGGTGCGAGGCTTACTGCGACGCTGCGAAGGAATTCGCTACGACCTGTTCTACAATGCAGAGCTAAGAATCACCGAGCGGCGGAGCTTCTGAGACCCAGAACAAGCGGCGAAATTTGTGAAAGAGAACCTAAAACAGCAGAGAAGATAAGGAGGACTCACTGAAGTAAGGTGTATCTCTAATCAAAGTGACATTTTAGCTGTCGAATGTAGCGCATGTTAATCCATGTGATGTTATAATGGAACGAATAGGAATAGCCTGAGGCAATAGCAAATCTGTTTCTGTATTATAATGTTCTTAGTGTGCGCAAACGAGTGTATAGATGTGGAATAACTAAATTTGGCACATGGAACTGTTCCTTCTTCTTTTTTTCTTTTCACTTTCTGTTTATCAAAGTTCCCTGACGTGTTTTAAATGAATGCTGATTCGAGTTAAATATCTGCATTATATATTACGGTGAAGGCTGGACCTGTTTTTTGAGCTGTGGAGTTAGGAGAGGACTGGAACCTCGAGTAGCCCTTCCCTTTTTTTTGAGAGGGAGGCCAGCCAGAGACCTTGTGTGTATGCTGTGTGTATTTATGTGAATTCATGTGTACATGTTTGCCTTGTACATTACCGTCCCCCTCCCCCACCCCACCCCTTCTGTTTTCTGAGAAGCTTACCTGCTTTTCGTGCTTATAGCGCGACCAGAACATAATGACTGGATCCTGTCTTTTTGAGCTGGAATTGCCGAGGCCTTAACCACCCCGTGAAGAGAGGCAGAGTTTTTTCACATCTTAGTAAATTAAAAGCTTCTGTTGTATTCTTACAAGAAACCCATTACCAAAAGATCACAATAGACTTAACAGGAATGGCTTCTCGAAAATATTTCATTGCAAATTCACTGCTAAAAGCCCTGGAACTGCAAGCATAATACATAGAGATGTAGCATTTGAGGAATCAACCTTTCTTGCTGATAAAGAGGGCCAATATGTACAAGGGAAAATGTTCAACTAGGCAGTATTGTTGGTTAATGTGTATGCACCTAATTTTGATAATCCAGCTTTCTTTGGAAATTTGTTTGCGCGACTTAGGATCTTAGTATGCATCAGTGTATTATAGGAGGAGATTTTAATTGCGTTCTGAATGTAATATTGGACCGTTACAGATCTACACAAGCAGCACTCAGCAGGTCAGCAAAAAGTATAAATGACTTTATGAGAACACATGGCATAGTAGATGCATGGAAATTTAAAAATCCAACCACAAGACAGTATTCTTTTTTTCATCAGTACACCAGAGTTATTTAAGGATTGATTTCTTTTTTTTTATAGAAAAAAGAATGTTACCCATGCTGAGAGAGAGTCAATATACAGGTATAGTGGTGTCAGATCACAGTCCAGTCAGAATGATATTGAGCTTCCCTGACAATATACCCTCAAGGCATCTTTGGAGGCTTAATGTATGACTATTAGCAGAAAAGGAATTTACAGACTATGTACAAAAGAAAATGGACTTGTTTTTGGCCACTAATCAGACACCAGATGTAAGTAAGAGCATGCAATGGGAGGCAATGAAAGCCTTTTTAAGAGGCCAAATAATATCCTACTGTGCAAATTTAAATAAGAAACTGTTAGGTTGCTGTTCTGTAAAATTGTATAAGACTTTGTGCTCCTGCAGGTGTCCTTATCATTTTCACATGCTATTCTCACTCCCAAATTCTTTTGTTGTTCATCCTGGGTCACTCTGCACTAGCCTCCACTTCCTTATCTACACACACACACACACACACACACACTCACACACACCCCCCCACTCTGTTTGTATCATACACACACACACTTACACACACACTCTCTCTCTCTCACTCATACACATCCTCACTCTATCTGTATCATACACATACACACACTCTCTCTCTCTCTCTCTCTCATACACACACCCACAACTTTTCACAACTCTTTTTGGTTTAAATAAACCTTGTCAAGGGGCCATCCTTTGTAGCTCGCCTGCAGATGGTGGTTACCCTTGCTGCAAGTTTAAAGATATCTTTGTCTCCTGTCCTCTGTTGATCAACGAGTTGTGGGGAATTGATCCTTCCCCCCAACAGAAACGAACTGAACGAGTCAATCAAATTATCTCTAAAATTAATGAGGTAGATAAGCAACATTCACAGTCTCCGACAGCATTGCTATATAAGGAGCGGCTAGCATTACAAACATTTGATACACTGACTACAGGGATGGAAGAAATACGATATTTGAGGTCTAGGCATAGAGAATATGAGTACGGGGAGAGGGCAAGCAAACTTCTACGCCATCAGCTAAGGCAATATACTGACAAGGTTATATATCAGAAATTCAAACTTCAGTGGGTTTGACAACAGATCAGACGTGTATAAATAATGAATTTAGAAAATTTTATGAGGGATTATATACATCAGAATGTTGTAGCGATGTAGAAATCAATAATTTTAAAAATAATTTAGAGTTTTCAACTATAAGTGAACAAAAAAAAGAACATCTGGATGAACCAATAACAGTTCTAGAAATCGAATTGGCTATTGCTCAGATGAAAAGCGGAAAGGCCCCAGGACCAGATGGTTTTGGGATTGAATTTTATAAAAAGTATGTTAAAGAATTAGCCCCACTCTTGAAAGAAGATTTTACAGAGGTAATGGAACAGAAAGCTCTACCGTTAACAATGACTCAGGCTGTTATCACAGTACTACATAAAAAGGAGAAGGAAAAGACAAAGTGTGATTCATATCGTCCAATTAGCTTGCTTTGTAATGATAAGATCCTGACAAATTCTTGCAACGAGACTAAATTCAGTTATAAATTCGGTCATACACCCCGATCAGACTGGGTTCATTCACAGTAGACAATTGTCTGGAAATATACTTATTCCTCTCATCAGATGCACACAAAGCATTCGACCGTATAGAATATCCATATGTGGCTGCAGTGTTGAAGAAATTCGGCTTTGGGGATAACTTCTGCAATTGGATTGCAATATTATATTCATCACCCCAAAGCGTGTATCAGAACTAATAAGATTATATCAGACTACTTTCCACTGCTTAGGGGCACAAGACAGGGATGTCCCCTCTCCCCCCTCTTATTTAATATAGCTATAGAACCTCTGGCAATGGCCATTAGGAATGACAGTGGAGTGATAGGAATAAACAGATGTGGTCATGTCCATAAAATATCTCTATATGCAGATGATCTCATTCTTTATATTTCCCAAACCAGACGTATCTATGCCCAAAGTATTAGATATTTTAGGTATTTTATGTAGTTTTGGGAGAATATCTGGGAACAAGACAAATTTTGCTAAGAGTATACTATTTCCAATAAATGATAACGCTAGACAGTTAAAGTTTAATTTATTTCCTTTTAAAACAGAGCATAATACTTGTACATATTGAGGTGTCTTGTTACCCGTAAATATAAGGACCTGTTTAAACATAATTTCACTTCAGCCTTTGACAAAATGAAACTCCAGTTGCTGCACTGGTCTCGACTACCATTTTCTCTTGTGGGACGTATTAACTCTGTCAGAATGTCTATCCTGCCTAGATTTCTCTTTCTGTTCCAAGCAGTACCTATTTTTGTCCCTAAGATGTTTTCCAAAAAACTCAACAAGCATATTTCTTCCTTTATTTGGAATAAGACCATGCCAAGGATCAAGAGGGCTTTCCTAGAGAAGAAGAAAGAGGAGGGTGGTCTTGTGTTGCCAAACCTGTCTTTTTACTACTAGATGGCTAATATTCAGAGAATAATTCATTGGGTGTCAAATTGTTTTAGTGGTGGTGGACATATTTGGGTAAAGATGGAGCAATTCTCTTGTAACCCAGTCTCTTTAGCCTCTCTAACTTGTGGTCCCTTACCAATGGTCGGTAAACCTGCATGTGAGAACCCTGTTGTGCTTGGCTCATTAAAGATTTGGTCTCAATTTAGGTCACACTTTAACCAAAAACAAACATTGGCATTGCTACCTTTGAACTATATCTTCAAACCCTCTCTGCATTAAATCTATGGTTTAATGGTGGACTAAAATGCTTTAGAGATTTATATAACAGTTTTATGTCCTTTGAGCAAATTACTGGGTATAGAGTCCCACAGTCCCATTTTTTCAGGTACTTGCAGGTGCGAGACTTCGCTAGGAAAATTTTCACCTCCTTTCCAAGCCCTCCAGTTCAAAATTGGATTGAAGACCTATTGCATATGAAGCCTACTGAAAGGGGAGTGATTTCTAGGATCTATGATGTAATTTCAAGAAGGACATCTCCCTCATTAGATTATTTAAAGGAGCAATGGAGTACAGATCTTGGGTTTGAGATCTCAGAGGATTCCTGGCAGTCTGCAATTAGGTGGATTCATTCCACATCTGTGTGTGTGAGGCATGGTCTTATACAATTTAAAATAGTACATAGACTGCATTATTCTAAGAGTAAACTTGCCAGGATCTACCTTGAAACGGGTCCAACTTGCTTCAGATGCAAACAAGGGGAGGCTACTCTATTACACATGTTCTGGACATGTCCTGCTTTACGTTCATACTGGTCTGAGATTTTTGAGACATTAAGTTTTATATGTGAGAAGGACCTTGAGCCAGATCCAGCAGTAGCCATATTTGGACCGTTACTGGATAGCCTTTCACTACCATAAGATTATTGCGAGGCAGTGGCCTTCTCAGTGTTGCTAGCAAGACAGCTAATCTTAGTTCATTGGAAGTCAAATAAGCCCCCAACACACCATAAATGGGTGGAAAGCGTTATGGCACATTTAAAATTGGAAAAACTTAAGTATTGCTTTAGAGGATCAACCAATACATTTCTTGAAGTTTGGAAGCCATTTCTGTTTTATTAAGATTCTGAATATAAACCTACTAATGTATCATAACTGGTGGTAGGCACCCAAACCCCCTCCCCCAAATTCTCCTTCCCTCCCCCTCCTTACGTTGGTAGTCTCGTCTGTCATTGTTGTATTGTTTTGAATTGTTGGTAATTCTGTGTTTGTTGTATTATTGTTTGTTAAAAGCATTCAATAAAAAGATTTATAAATAAAAATAAAAAGTATCAACTGCTTCAATAATAGCAAATCTAGTAGTTATGTATTAGGTTCATGTAATTATTAACAAAACTATTAAAACTATTCAAATGATTTAATTTTTTTATTACTGATGTGGAAACATTAAGACCACTGTTAAAACAACTTCAAACCTCATTTTAGTTCTACAATTTGAGGAATAAAGCCTTTAACATAAATTTTACATTTACATGAATAAACAGTGAAGATCAGCTCAAACACAGTGGAGGAATCAGAGCAGGAAAGAAACTCAGAACTGGAACCGGATCAGGATTATTTTAGTCCTGATCATTAAAACA
>JBBPCX010068745.1:0-11945 GCA_037974365.1 Hydrocynus forskahlii
TGTCTGTAGTCATGTTGTCAGCTGTCCTGTGTTTTAGTTTAAGTGATTGTGTTTTATGATTGGTTCTTGTCAGAGTGAGTTTTGTATTTAAGTTCTTTGAGTTTTAGTCTTCGTTTGCTGGTCAATCGTCACAGTTACCCTGAATGTTTCCTGCTCATGACCCGTTCCTTGTGTATCTGTTGTTGGGTGTTTTCTGTTAGGCCCTTGTGCCTTTTTGCTTTGTTTGTTTAGAGTCTGTGTCTTTTTGTAATTAAAAACCATCTACTGGATCCTGCATTTGCGCCTCGCCTCAGTCCCCGTGCACCCCGGACGTGACACCTTGTAGCATCTTGTTGCCCTGAGGCACAAACCAAAAGCGGCCTTACTGCACAATGTTGCTCCAAGGCAACAACTGAAAAACTACAATTTCAGTATATAAATAAACTAAAAAGTGCTTCTTCACATATTCATGTGCATCACAGATAGTTGTATATAAAATTATTTCAATTTCAACATGCTAAGGAGTGAATTTTTTTCTTACCTTCTGCTAGCAGTGTATCCAACCCAGCTATTGGCTCCAAAAGCACCGCTCCAACCCCAAATGAAAGGTCAAACCTACACCAACCTCAAATTTTATTGGTCCCAGACTCATAATCAGACTTTTGATGTGATGTTTAAAGAAAAAAACGGGGTAGTGGATGGGCCAAAATAATCGTTTGTTGCCTGAAGGCAACACCATGCCATAGAGCAGGGGTCGTCAACCACATTTGTCCAAGGGCCAGAGTTTTTCTCGGCAGACTCTGTGAGGGCCAGATGCTCTCCTAAAAATAAAATATAATTAATATTGTATCTTAAGTAATACATTATTGTTTGATATATTACTTTTCCTCTCAAATTTCTGTTATTTTTTGCCAGTTGCCTTTGCCAATGTTAACAGACTCGTATTACCAGTACTGCTGCAAGCCACTAGGGGGGCGACTGCGATATTTTAGGTTTCTTCTTCGTGAGGCTGTCACGCTTAGCATCACTGTCACATGCGTAGTTAGAACACACACATGTCGGTCTTAACTCGGTACAGCTGAAAGTCATTTCCATTTCCAGTCATTTTACATGGACCGACAGATTACTGACAGATTGGCTTGTTTCATTTGATTTAGAAAAAAAATAAATGTAGGAACATACTTTTCCCTCCTCACTGGGCTATTCCTGATTCAGTAATATCAGAGAAATTTTAATATAAGGAGAACTCCAACTCTCAGAACACTTCCGCGAGCGAGTGCAGAATCAGGGGGCCGGATGTGGCCCGCCGGCCGCCAGTTGATACTGTTTGTTCAAAAATTGAAATTGATAAAAGGAAAAAGGAAGTCAGACACCGCAAATGAATTATAATACTTTTGTATATACTGTATATACTTCGGTGTATACTATAGTACTTTATAATGCTTTATACTATAATACTTTAGCATAATTATATACTAAAATATTAATACTTTGTTGCAAAGCTTTTGTTGCCTATTAAAGCTTAGAGACATCTACACTGTGCCGGTCGTGGGGTCACATGACTTTCATACACACACACACACACACACACACACACACACACACACACACACACACACACACACACACCTACTGGAGTTACTGCAGGGTTGGTGCACAAACAAATGTTCTGCTATGGCCATTTATTGTACTGCCATCCAAGGAACAGAGCAATATTCAGTTGGTTCCAGGGTTAATTCGCAAGGTTCATTCCTGTTATGGCCATGTTATGTGTTAATTGATTGTTATTTGTTCCTTCATAAGGAGAGTCTTGTTAGTTGTGTGTGTGTGAGGGCACTGTGGCTGTGATTGGTCTCCAGTGTTTTAGGGACCCAGCAGATGCGAAATCGGACCTTGTTGAAATTTTTGCTGCTACTGTGGATTTTTTTTCAATTTTTTTCCCCTTTATCCATTAATTTTATATTTGGACACTTTTAGCCTGATTATCTGTTTTCAAGCCTGATTAAGTTTCACTGCTCAGAGTTTTTGGCCAGACCGACTCACCTTTGACGGCTTCCGTTCAGTTACCTTCACAAACACTAAAATGTAATTTGCTTTCTGCCGCACTGTGGTTCAGTAACGGACCTTCCCCTTGATTAACCAGTTCCACAGGACTATAATAGTCTCTGATGACTAAAAATCCTCCACAGATTCACCTGCATCTTCTTTATAAAAAAAGAAGATTGCGTTATTTTTGCTGTATATTTGGGTTTGTAATCTTGATGAACAATCTCATCTCAGATTCGGTTTCTCGGCTGATGAAATTTAATTTTCCTGCAAAATGTGCTGGTTCCCTTGTTCTGTTTGTGTATCCTCTGATGAGTAATGATGTGTAATGATGTGTAATGATGTGTAATGCCTCAGTACTGTTTACAGAGAAGCAACTACATACCCTGATGCGCCCATCTCCCAACTTCACTGAGGGAATGACAGACTGGATAATAGCTGCTGTCCTCACATGTTTGCTGGTTTCTCTCTTACCCTCTTTATCATTAGTCTGAGAGTTAGCAGCGGTCCCATTAACGTTCCACGTGCATATTATTATATACCAGTTGGACTGGCAGGGAAGATTAAAGTGTTTGCTCGGAGGATCTGAGAAGTGAAGACGGGGAGGTGCTGTGAAGAATTTTGGGGATTTTAAAGGGACAAGACCAAAAACCGACTTTGGCTGGATGTGACCTTCAGGCCCTTAAACAACACTACAATAAAAAACAAACATGATTCTTCAGTGGAAATCACTTCATGGGGTTCGAACACAGTCCACTGCAGATTTCCCTGTTGTTGAAAAAGCTACACCATGCAACGAACATAAATCTGAACATGATCCACAAACGCTGCCGCCCTCTCTGCACCGGACCTCACTTAGGATACACTGAGGTGGAGTGTAAAACTGCTTTTCTGGCAAATCAAAATGTAAATTTATTTGTAGGAATTGTGGATCCTGGGTCTTTTAGGCTCCAGAGTAGGTTCAAGGTTCAAGATTCAAGATTCTTTGTTTGTCACATGCATAGAACCGCTCCTTTTTTGTGACCGTGCAACATTATAAAAACAAGTATGTTTAATTCGCAGTTAAACACAGATCTGAACATTTCTAAAACACAAACAAAACACAAATAAGTACAAGTAAAACTAATTATAAAAGTGAGTACAGTTCTAAATTTAAAGACGCAAATCTGAAACATTTCTGAAACACGTTATCTGGGTGCTGTCCTGACCTGTCACACGCTGAAAACGTTTGATGAAGCAGAGAACACCCTGACCTGTTGAAGGGCTGAAATCCTGTATCACATCTCCGGCATCTGCTGTCCTGAGTTCATGTTGCCGGCATCTAACTCAAAATGAGCACATTATTTAAAAAAAAAAAACAACATTTATTAGTTTAAGCATTTGAAATATTGTCTTCGTTCTGTTTTCGATTCAGTATATTTACAATTTATAGATTTACAAATCGTCGCATTCTGGTTTTATTTACATTTTGTGTAGCACTCCAGTTTTTATGAAGACTAGGTTGTATCTGAACAGTGTTGCAGACCAAGAACACCCCTTCATGATGGTGGTATGGTCTAACGGGGCAGCTGGTGACCTAGTGGTTGTGGGTGAGGGTTGTGGGTTCAAATCCCAGCACTGCTAGTGCCATCACTGAGCGTCCGTTGAGCGAGGGACCCTTGAACACTGCTCCCCGGCGCCCCTAGTTGGTGGCAGCCTCCTGCGTCACTTGTGAATGGGGTAAACGCAGAGAAAGAGTTTCACACTGTGCACTGTAATATGGACCTCACTCGGGAGGTCTGCCTTGGATAGTAGACACTGTAGATTAAGGGATCTGGGGCCCTGACATGCTTGTTATGGCCTTTAGGACTCCACACCGCTGTGATGGGACGCTTACATTGCATTTCTGGTGGTGCTGCCACCTGTTGGACAGCATGGATACCTACACAACTTACCACAGGCAGCTGCAGTAACGGACTCCAAACTTACAACAGCTGTTTCCCTTGTGTAAAGAAAGAGCTGCTTCAAAAGGGAGCTGTATCTGACATCATGAACTTGACTACACAGGGCTCCAGATGGCGACTAAAATGGTCGCCAATGCGACTGGCTTATTTATTTTGCGACTAGTTTTTTTCATTTCAGTCGCCAGTGTCGATCGTCCCCCACAACCAGGAGAAATGAAAATAACTACAATACAAGAGGAGTGACATCTCGTAGTTATGCGCAGATACGCTCAACCCGAGTCTGCCGTGATGCTAGTGAGGCTCGACCGAGAGCTGGGGATGGGAATTTCGGCTCTTTTAATGAGTCGGATCGTTTGGATCAGATCCCGGAGACGATCCAGCCCTTCTGGCTCCCAAACGGCTGGTTCGCGACTGTCCGCTCCATCGAGAGCAGTGTCGACGGATGGAGTTCCGTCTGAAACAATTCAGAGCGTGTTCGAAAACGTACGAAAAATAAACATTAACTGCACGAGAATCGCTGTGTTTTACTTTGGCGACAGTTCAGTCCATGTCGTGATTTCTTGCTTCGTTTTAAGACTCTTTACATGGGGTTAGACTGGAGACAAAATGTGCCGTGAAAATATATATATTTTTATTTCTATCACATTTGACAGAGATTATGGCTCCTAAAAAAATGAATTTGACTCCCAGATTAATTTGACTCCCAGATGTTTTGTGTTTAGGAGCCAATGGCTCCCAAGGTGTCTCTTTTGTCTGGAGCCCTGCTACAGGTAAGTACTACTATTACTACTTTGTGAATTATTTCTGTTCATCCCCTTTCAGCTTTCATGCTTTGTTTCTAACGCACAACAGAGGAGTCTGTTTAGAATTATTTTTTTTAATTTTAATATACACAGGACAAATTGTTGTGTTTATTTAGAAAGTAAGATCGATCCCCACAAGGACAAGCTGTCAAGTCTATAGCATTTATTCTCCCTGGTTTTTTCACACACTGGAGGAGCGAGTTGCCACCAAGACGCTTACACAGGTCTAGGTTATGTCAGAAATGAACAAAATTTACAATCGCAAATATGTTAAATATGATAGATGAAAAAAACAACAGCCAAAACAGAAACTGGGTATAGGACAAAAATGAACTTATATTCATAAATACATTCGCCAGCAGGTATGACCATTCTGTCCAAACATATTTTTTCAAACTGAAACAATGGCACACTTGGCCTGAAAAAGAATTTGGGGATTGCCCTTGTCAAGATGAGGTGCTGTCCTCAAATTTGGTCAGAATATGGGACATTACAATGCTTCACTGTCTAGGGATCTTGCACATGCTGCCTGAAACCGCCTCCTAATTAGACCGCTGCTTCCCGAATTGACTGCACCAATTCTTCACACGATGAATTCACCAGATTCACCAGTGATTCAAACAACTTGTAATTACAGTTTGGTGAGACAGTTCATGCCCACGCCGTGACAGCGAAAAACAATCAGAAAAGACGCAGAAGCTGTAGCTGACTGAGGAACTCTGACAAATCAGGCTCCACTATAGCAGTATGTCTTGTAGTACCTACAACCAGGCGTTCTTGTAAACTGCAGTTCTCTCTCAGCTGGGTTTAAATCAAATTAAATTAAGAAACGGAGAGACTTAAGCAACACGAATGTTCATTTATTTTTTAAACATCGATTTGAAAGCGCTCCCCGTGTAATTTTCAATGACCGCTAAGATCTTAGCATAATTAAAATTTCAAGAGAATGCCAAGGTTGCAGAAGTCTGCATCAAGACAAACAGGAGATGCAGCGAAAAGTCTGAAACATTAAATAGCTTCCGCTTTGTTGAATGTCAACATGTGAGCATCCTAACTACACCTAGCAACAAATCAGTGCTCAGGGCGCTTGGGTGTCTCTTGGAAAGCAGGGAAATTACACAAAATGGGTGAGAATTTAGGTCAAATGTTCAGATAAATAAGGTGTCCAGTAAACAAACACTATTAACAAGACACTATCTAAATAAAATGATTATAAAATCAACAGAAATGTCTTTGGGTACACAAACCAACACTACAGGCTGCTAATTGAGCATGGTTTTGTTTAAGTAGTGCTGAAAGTAGGCCACCCTTAAGCACTTCCTTCTGTAGCTCCACAATATCAAGTAGATCCAAACTACCAAATGCTACCAAGAGAAGAACTCTGTTTTACAGACTCTTTTTTTTTTTTACCTGGTCTTCTATATTATCTGGAACTGGACAACATTCAGCAGAAACGTGATTGGGGAGTTCACCCTGTGCTTTTAAGGAGATGGCAGGGTGAAACCCACTAAACTTTTCTGCTCCCTGAGTGCTGCAGACTCCAGGCGCCATATTTAGTTTTCTGCATTTCACAGTGATGAACATGGAAAGTAAACAGTGGATTCATAGAGAGCCACACAGGATTCCTGGTCATGTGCCGCAGCAGCAGCCGTTTACATCGTAAACACCCCGTTTCCCCGGGAATCCCACGTCTCCCGGCGTTTCGTTGAATTCAGGCTGCGATGAAAGGTTACTGTACCTCAGTCTTTGTTCCCGGCGCTTCCCTGCAGCGAAAGGAGAGCAGCGTTTCAAACACCGCACACTTTGAGTGGAAAAACATTTGACTTTTTATAGTCTTCGCAAGTCTTCTTCTTGACGAAACAATATTTATCCTCGACCGGCTCCGTAGTGTTTTAAACATTTGACTTTGTGAACATGAAATATTATTGAGTTAAATCACTTGTAGGCAGATAATGAAAACAGAATCAAATCAAACCTATGCATGAATGTTCTTGTGTTAGTTTTATTTTATTTATTTTTTTTACAGTTAACAGATCAGTATTTAAAAATGTTTAAATTACCACAGACCCCCTCAGAGGTTCTGATTTATTCGTTTTGATTGTCATTTTACTTTACTGTTTATGCTACATACCATAATGTCATTTTAGTTACATAGTTTTAGTTACAAAACGGATTACATTTCAGTTCAGTTCCCAGTCTGTATCAAAAAGCCTGAGTCAGGAAAGGGCTGCAAAGCAGGAGCGCACACAAACTTTTCTTCAAATTTAAATAAAGAGGTTGTCTGGAATTCTTATTACTTTAAATTACACAAAAAATGTTTTTGCCCTTTTCATGTAAAGTTGCTATTTTGTTCTGATGGCAGCAATATTTAAACGACCTCTGTTCTGGCTTCGTGGTATTGTGCTCCATTCACAAAGCAGGCCTGGAATAAAGGTACAGAGCAAATTGTACAAAGAAAGAAGTTTTAAAAAAAAAATGTAAAAATGTTCAGGAATGCTCAGGAATGTAAAAAAACAAAACAAACTTCAGTCACTCCTTTCAAATCTGTTAATCCTTTTAAAGGCTGCAATGATACATTTGCCTCATTGTGTCTGTGCCTCGATTAAGTACATACCTGGATGCATAAAAACTTTTTCCAATGAAATAAAGACAAAAAGGAGATTCGAAATAAAGAGGGAAGACCAGTTCTTAGTGCCCACCAGGAATCTAGAGCACTTAAGACATCCGCTCGTAAAAAATCTTGGCGTGATCGTGGATGGAGACCGTTTTAGTGGTCACATTAAAGCTGTAGCAAAGTCAGCATTCTGGCACCTTAAAAACAGCTAAAGTTAAAGACTCTCTGTCCAAACAAGAAATGTATCCATGTCTTTATTTCCTCCGGGGTTCACTATTGCGGCACTGGGATTCCCCGAAAGGCCTTTAGAGCTCCAGCTCATTCAAAATGCTGCTGCTAGAGTTCTAACCAAAACCAAGAAAAGAGAACATCACTCCAGTTCTCAGGTCCATACACTGATCCCAGTTCAGTACAGAACTGATTTCAAAGCTCTACTCATTGTGTACGAGTCACATTGTGTACAAGTCACATGGTTTGGGTCGTAACTCCATCTCTGATCTGTGAGATGTTTCTGGTCCTGGTGGGTCTCTCAGATCTGCAGGAGCTGCTCAGCTAGTGGAGAGAAGATCTGAAGCTAAACCTGGTGAGATGGTGTTTATCCACCATGCTGTCCAACCGACTGACCATCAGAATCAGATCTGCAGCGACTGGAGCTTTAAACACTGATAAACCTGCTCCATTCTCTCCTCCTTCTTTCAAATATCTGCACTTCCCTCACACTTTTAATCTTCTCTTATAAATTTATTTTGGTATTTCTTTATTTTTATTTAATTTTTATTCTGTTCCTTTGAGGCACGTTGAACGAACTTCCTGAATAATAAAGTGCTTCATAAATAAACTTGACTTGCCGTCATTGTTTTGTGTGTTGTGGGATTTAGCATTTAGCTTCATTTCTGTTGGACCATAGTGTCAGTCCACCATCATCCTACCTAGGTTAAGGTAGCTCCTGTCTCTCCTTGTTGAACGGTGTATTTATGTTTAGGCCATCGTGCCTGTTTTCGTTCATAAATAAAAGGAACGAAGAACCGTGGAAGTCTGCGGTTGCGCCTCTCTTCACGGCCGAGGGCAGGAGACGACACTCGCAGTAACGACATCCCTCATCACTTCAGCATGAGTCGGCAGCTAGTGGCCAGTCGCGTCTAGAGCATTGTGATGTCACATCCATACACTGTGAATTCAAAACGGGCCGTTTTTTTGCAGCTTATCTTCCACATATTGTTTGTATGGAATGTTATTAACAATGTTTTGATCTACAATTATTAAAAAAAAATAAGTTTTTCCTCCATATGGCCTCTTTAACTGACCGTCTAGCTGAAAACACACATGTTCTTTTTCTGATCTTTCCAGCGTTTCTTATTCCAGCCAGAATTTCACGCACGTCAAACACAAAAGACCCTTTAAATCAGATTTTATGTCTCGAACCCGTCTTCTCCTGCCCTCATGCTGTTTACTAGATGAGACAATCAGCCTGTAAATGGATTTTCAGTCTCAAGAACATCTCTTCCCACAATTTCTTGCTCCGTCTTGTCCGCTGGTTACATAAAGCTGCACCTCTAATCAAAATTGTGAAGTTTGTGAAACCAGGCAGGTTCATCACTAAAGCTAAAATAATAATAATAATAATAATAATAATAATAATAACCTCTTGGATTTATATAGCGCCTTTCAAGGAACCCATGGTCTGCTTTACATAAAGTAGTAAGTCAAAGACCAAGTGTAAATATATTTACACAAATGAACAAAGATTGTCCTGATGAGAAAGACTAAAGCCTATAAGCACTCTTTAATTCCAGTTTTCATGACTGTGTGTGCTTGTGGGTGATTAAGTTTTTACACAGCGCACGCATTAAAGCCCCAATCAGCCGTTTCGGAAACTGCACCCACTGCTTTGTAAACGGTTCAGAATAATAAAGTGTTTACTGTTTGCACAGTGGTTGAAATCGTGTTGCGCCGTGCTTTTACGCAATTAAGTTATTCGTGTTCTCCTTATTATACGACTTTTATCAGACCACAAAACTCTGTGCACTTGTTTGTTTCAAGCAGACGTGCAGTCAATGCACAGCGACACGTTTATCATAGCATTTATAATTACATTCTCATGATATTGTCGTGATAAACGACACCACAAGATGTCACAGAACGCTTTTGTTAGGATATCGTGACATCTTCAGGGTTTTGGACTCTTCCCTTCAGCTCCGGTTTAGGAACACTGGTATGAGGATTTGATTGCATTCAGCCACAAGAGCGTGTGTGAAGTCGGGTGCTGATGTTGGATTCTTAGTTCTGGATCGTAAACACTGAAAGTGCTCCCTTGCTCCACGGTACACAACACGGTACCTTCAGCTGACATTAGGCATTGTGACTTCTGTCTCATGTGCTGCTGCTGCAGTGCAATGCAATTTAAGATGCATTTACGGAAGTGTCTGGATAAGAGACTCTGCTTAAAGCTGCAGCCGGCAGAACTGAGAAGAGAGAGAATCAGAATAAGAAAACTTTATTAATTGCTTATGTAATGACTGCAAAGACACGCGGAGACAACAACGGGATAAAATATGAAGTCTAAGTATAGGAGAGGACTTGGCTTGAAAATTTCAGGACGGTTTCCTCCCTTTCCGCAGGACTCCCACCCAGCTCCTCCCTGACGTCCATGCGGTAAAACAGCAGTTGTCGTCCCAATGTTTTTACCCTTGAATCAACTAAACACAGGTTTTATAGTGACTTTCACTAGACCGTACTTTATCTAAAAACTTAATCTAGCAATCTTGTCATCGGTTAGGATTCCTTTTAGGTCCCTCAGATCCCTCCATCTCGATGGATCTCGATGTTTACTCTTGTTTCAGTTTGGGCTTGGTCTAATTCTTTCTTTTTAGCTTTCTGCTGCTGATTTGTTTTGTCATGTTAGCTGCTGTTGGTAGAGGAGGTGTGGGTATTTACATTTAGGGCATTTATCAGATGCTTTTATCCAAAGCGACTCCCATTCCCTACCTACAGGGGGCAGTCTCCCTGGAGCAACTTGGGGTTAAGGGTCTTGCTCAGGAACCCAGTGGTGGTATGCTGAAGGTAGGATTTGAACCCATGACCTTTTGGTCTAGGCGCAAGTGCCCTACCCACTAGACCACCACCACCCATAGTTTTTTATTTTATGTGTGGAGGGGAGGAGTGTGCGCTAGCAGTGATTGGCACTCTGCCAGACACCAGTTTTGGGTGTGGGTGTGGCCTAGTGTGTAGGATACTTGCCTCTGGACCAAGAGGTTATGGGTTCAAATCCTACCTTCAGCATACCACCACCACTGGGTTCCTCAGCAAGACCCTTAACCCCAAGTTGCTCCAGGGAGACTGCCCCCTGTAGGTAGGGAACGGAAGTCACGTTGGATAAAAGCATCTGATAAATGCCGTAAATGTAGTTTTGAATTGATCACTGTGGATTTTTGCATCCAGGTAGGTGTCAGAACATAATGAATGCAAGTATGATGAAGAGTTATTTTTATACTGCAGCTTTAATGGCAAATGTAAAATGTAACATTTTTTATTCAGCAAAGTCTGTCTGGGTGAATGGTAAACATTAACACTGCCCATATTTCTACTTGAAAATCATCTCATGGTCTAGATAAAGAACGTGTCCTGTTGAACAACTGCAAAGACTCAGAAATGATTTGTGTATTTGTATGTATGAAACACTTAAAATGCAGAAGCCTGCGTGCAGCAGTATGAAACCCTTTGCTGTCAGTTTGCACTGGAGGGGGAGTTTTCATGTCTCTACTCTGTAGTCTTGGATTACTGCTTGAATTCTGCTACCTCTTCAAATAGGAAATTTCTTTTTGCCGCTCATTTGCATATCTTTGCATATTTACTCATTTTCTTTGAACACACCCTCCAGTCTTTTCCCATTTCTGACAGAGTAATAACTAATCCCCCTCTCTCTTTCTCTCCCTGGGTGTTTCTCTCTCATTGTTTTTCTTCCACTATGTGCCCTAGAGAGGCATTTCTAATTTTCATTTACTTCAACTGTCCTTACTTAAAATTTCAGAGAAAAGGTCAGATCAGTTAGTAGCACATCCCTGTTTCAAAAATGACAGACTTCAGATATAAACAGATTTTATGGGTGCGCAGAATCAGCTTTCACCAGGCATCCTGTTAAATGTTTGGGGACACTTTGTTTCGTCAACATAAATCAATAACTTATATTTTAATAATTATTTGAGCATATTTTCCAAAGGGCTTCTTTTCCGAACTATAATTATAAGCACGTATTGAAACTCTCATGATTTTTTACTATCCATAAGTCAGTATTTTAGTATTTTGGGATCAGCGTATATGCCAAATGTTAAAACACAGCTTCGGAAAAATGTACGAGAGCACTGCAAAAATGTCCAGTTTCTCAGGTTTGATCTTTTATAGCTGCGAGTACTGACCTGAACAGCTTCGCCTTCGTTTTTAAGAACTGCTGACAATATTTCTCCTCATTTCCAAATAAAAATATTCGTCTTTAAAGCATCATTTTAAAGGAAATGACAAAAACATCAGAATAAGAGAAATGATGCAGCGTTTACAGAACCTGAA
>JBBPCX010068746.1:0-11945 GCA_037974365.1 Hydrocynus forskahlii
ACATATATATACACACACACACACATATATATATATATATATATATATATTATACGTTCCAAAAGCACCTGCATTTAGTGAAAAAATGCATTGTGATGTGGTACAAAAAAGCCTAAAAATGCCTATTTTTATAGTATAAACCCTAAATATGCCCACAAATATGCTCCCAAAACACTTTAATTTCATTTTAAACTTAATACTTTACAAAATGTAATGGCAAACCCATATTTGTACTGTACAGTTTACACTGAACTCCCGCATTGCTAGAATGTAAATACTGATGTTACCCCTGCATAGACTGCACTGTAATTCATGCATGGGCGTTTTCTTTGGTATGTGCTGTCGTTTTCTTAAGTATAAGCAAGTAAATACAGTAATAAATTAATTTAATTTACAGTAATGAAAATACAGGGCTTTAAGAAGAACAAAACGAAAAACACGAGAACACGCAAGACGCTCCACGGGGCAAATTCTGCATTGCAGCTGCGTCAAAGAGCAGCAGCCAAACAGCAGCAAGGAGAAATAGTGTTTTCGGATTGGCTATTTTCAAACCTGAGTACAGCAGTATTTCACCATCCCAAAACGAGCTTACTTTGTGTTTCTCTCCACAGTACCAAAACATTCAGTTATTTTTTATATGGACATGTAGCTGAATTTATGTTAATATTGATTTTCTTAATAATTTAGCACTAAAATGCATGAAAAATGATATATATTGCGAAAAAACGGGATGCCACACCCCCTCATCCTCGTGCTGGGTTGTTTATGTTTGCTTTCATCACTGATAAACAAAAAAAATTACGTGATTAACAAGTTGAGGGATCCGGACAAAAGCCCAAGCAGAGGTCCAAAAGAATCCTGCTTTTTATTATCTTAGCGACGTCTTACGCAATAGGGAACACAAAGCAACGATACTTACCAGGAATCACAATGAGGGCAAAAACGATCTCAGTGTGAACAGCCTATCTCTGACACTTGTATAACTGTACAGTTAGAATATAGTTTTGTGTTGAAAATGAATGCTTTAGATAAACAAGACAACTGACAGATACTGGACATACAAATATTAATGATAAAAAATAATAATAGACTGCTCCATTCATACTAAACTAGGTTAGAAAATGTACAAATATAGGAAACACTTACATGACAGCCCTAGCATTGTGTAACACATATTTGGCAAATTGCGCTAGTGCTGTCTAGGTTTTTCTTATATTTGCATTTTTTGGTCCAGTTTGATAATGCGCAGGGCAGCAACACATGTAACGTATTATATTTTGTTTTAAACCCATCTGTTTTGAGACGTGTGTGTTGTCAGACCCACTAAAGAGCAGAAAACAAAATGACTACATGTACCATGAGTCATAGCGTCTGTAGAGACAACTTCAGTCATAATACCTGAGGGGACCTGTCTCTCTAACACAGCAACATAAAACAACAACATAACTGCACAATTATGTAGCCAAGGAACACTAACCAACACAAACAGTGATACACTTATCATCCAACAAAAAGAATGCTGGGAATGTCATTAAGTCATGCCAAGCCTAGGCAAAAAAACTCACATGATAATTAATGAAATCAAGCCTTTTTGGATCCCAATAAAACATCGACCGAATAATATGATCATGCTTCTCTCTTACACAGTATAGCGTTAGTAGAAAGGACATTAATTCCGAAGAGTTACTCTTTTGGTACACTAGGTAATACCCTGTTCCTTTTATTCACTAGACATCTAGGGAAAAGAAGTCTAGCCATTCACTAGTAACAGCAGGACAGTTAGCAGAGATAGCTAGTGAGTAAATTGTGATCTTTATCTGAAAGGATTTTTTTTCTCCAAGCTTCAAATCTTATTCAGGCTACATGCATATAATTGGAGTGGGTAATTATTTATACTGTATGATATGGAAAAATTTTACCCAGTCCTACACAGAACCACATTAAGTCCCTTCCCTAGTTTCATATCTTTCTATGGGAAAACATCCAATCTTCACATGACCCACCTGGGGCTATCACAGTGGCGAATGGAGGAGGAGACTCCACCCCCACAGGTGCGGCTGCACTCTTCCCATGGCGACCACGGACCCCACTGACCATCCACCCCCTCCGGCCGAGTCCCGTAGGGCACACACACCCGTTTATAGCACCACTGGGTAGACCGAAAGGGAACAGGGCCGATTTCACTCTTGATTCATCCCCACATCAAAGTAAACATCTCTTACCTTTTAAACCAGAAACTTAAAACCACAGATGGTGCCAAAGTTTCTATAGTAGCTGCATTTTTAGTACTCACCCCCTTATCTATGGTGCTGGTTTGGCAGATGGTGCCCTCAGCTGCTGGAATACTGCTGGTTATGCAGCGATTACTCTTACTCATACACCACAGCTCACTGCACACCTCCTGCACACACACACACACACGCACACACGCACACACGCACACACATAGATTTGTAAGTCCCAAGACAATTAAATAGTATAATTTAAGAAAGTAAAATTATTCCTTTACTGAAACATCCCTCATAATAATGATCCATTTAATTCTCATTTTATTGTTGGCATGCATCTGGCAGGCTTCTCTTTGTATATTCATTCTCCACTCATTACTCTTCTGTCATGTCTTTATTCATTATTCTAATAACTCTTAATTCTTTTGTTGTGTCATTGTTTTGCTATTTGGTTTAACCAGAAGAGGCTGGGCTCCAGTCTTGGTTCCTCTCATAGGGAAGTTTTTCCTTGCCACTGTCACGCTTGGCTTGCTGCTTAGGAGCTTGAACGTGGAATTCTGTAAAGATGCGAGTACACTGCACTATACAAATACATTTAAACAGAAAAAAAACAAACACTGCCTGAACAGTATTCTAAACTAGCAGAGAGCCTCATCACCCTGACGTGTGTCTCTTTCATCCGCTGTACCATCCGGAAGACACTAATGAGAAATAACACACACATCCCAGCCTTTTTTTGGACCAACTCCTAGCAGGACAGTTACATCCCAAACGATTCTTAAATGCAAAGTCCTGTTCCAGATGTTCTTCTCCTGGCATGCCATAAAGCACACAATACGCATAAAGCTCTGCTCAATAAAGACAGCTATAGAAGTCTTTAAAGACTCTCAGCAGCTGAGCCAAAGCTCTGAGGTCCACAGTATTTCAGCAGAAGGGAGAAGGTCGGCTACGGTTGCCGCAGGGAGGCCACACAAGGTAGAGAGCTGAATTTTTTTTAACCACTATGGCTTCTTTTTTTTTTTTTTGGACAAAAGTGGCCAAGAGCCAGAAATCAGCAGACAGGGAGCAGCAAAGAGGTGGAATTCTACAGCTGGGGAAGAAAAAAAGGTAAAACAGCCATCTGGTCCAGATCTGGGAGAAGAGAGAGAGAGAGGGTAGGGTAGAAAGAGAAAAAGAAAGTGCTGAATGATTCACTGTAAGAGAACAGAGGTTTGAACCCGAAGCCCCCTGGTCTGAAACTAGCATGTGTAGATGTCTTCATATAAAATTACTCAAGACAAATAGCACTGTTATAAAAAGGGAAAGTCAAGTGCAAAGCATAAAATTCAGTATCACTGCGCAACTCCTCAAGAATGTGACCAAAGCAAAAGAACAGAACGGTGCAATCCTTTCAGGTCGCCAAGCAACGATGTACACAATATCTCAGAGTGGAACATTGTTTAGGGCTCTCCTCTGATAACATTGAAGTACTTGACGTTGTTCTAGTTTATACATGTTAAAAATGACTTCAGACTGTCCTATTATTAGCCTTCCATCTCCCAGACTGGTTGTTGTGTGAGAGGAATGAGCACACTACACTGGAAACTGACTCATATGTATTCTTTCACACTACAGATCTACTGACTCCTAAACCCTCGCGCTAACTCAGTTCAAATTATAACTGAACTTACATTTGCAGGTTGAATGATAATTGGAGAAAGATAATTAGAGAAATAAAAAGATCAAATGTTAAATAAAAAATGAAGATAAAAAGGAAATAAACAATCAATAAAACAAATAATTGATATTTAATAGTATTATATAATTGATGATACAGCATATTCTAGTGCCAGAACACAGATGATGTTTTGTTTAGCATAAATTAAGTTCTTCTCGAGTGACGCTCTTTAATGTTTTTGTAACTACAGATGTTTCTCTAAATGGAGTGCTACTGTGGATATAATTTACAGCTATACATTTGTCCGATTATCAAAGTCAGTTCTGTCTGCCCATCTTTTTAAGAAGCACTAAAATCAACACTAATGGAGCAATTTTTAAAATGTCTTGAATTGCACTTATGCAACACTGTATGTTAAAAGGTTTGATAGACACCTCCTCATCCAACGTTTCCTATTAAATCAGGGCTATTACTAAAGAGTTTGACTCTCTTTCCACAGTTACAGCCTTTTTCTTCTGGGAACTGTGTGTTGGAATATTGCTGTGGGGATCTCATTACATTCAGCCACAAGAGCTTTAGTGAGAACTGTAGATGTTGGATGATTAGTTCTGGATCAAAAAGACCACTTCTACTCGTGCCAAAGGTACTGGATGGAGCTCTATCATACTAGAGAACACATTTTTTAAGTATATGTTTTATTACTATATAATGTCTGTTTTGTCTTTCTGGGTCTAAGCACTAATTCTTGTTTCTGGCAGTATCTTAGTTCAAGGGTACTTTGGACTCTAATCTATCTGTTCCACCTATAAATACATTCTCTAAGGGGACAACAAAGCACTTTTGTAAGTAAATCTGCTAAATGCGATAATGTACATATTGCTAACACTGGTATAGCTGTACAGTAAAAGCATGCCAAGTAACATCAGAATATCAAAAGAGCGGTAAGAGATAGGTACCCCGTATTTACACTGCCGTGATTTCATTCCATACTGGAAGCGACACTGCTCATCAGCGTCATAGGCCTGTCCAGGGGCTGTGGTTGGGTACATAAACTCCTGTTTTGGAGGAATGTTGTTCACGCAGGATCCCATCCCAGAACTGCAGGAAGTCACAGGCAGACGCGGAAACATTACATTCATTCTTTTACATTCATTTGGCAGAAGTTTTATGCAAAGTGACTTACAATTTGAGGAGACACTCAATGTCCAGGATAGCGGATAAGCCAGATCACAGTTCTAAGAGCTAAATCTTTAAATATGGAGCAGTGCAAGCAAATACAAGTTTAATCAAAAGATAAATAATAATAAGATACTTAATGAAGAGTGAGTAGTAGCAACATGATGTCATTTGGCCCAGTGCTACAGTCCTACAGATGAGGAAAATATCCTTTTATCTCACGGCAGTGGATGGTAAACTACAGTATTTACAAATTTGCAAGTAACTTCTTGTTTGTTCTGCATGACAGTTTCCAATTGGCATATTAAAGGAATGGTTTGGCAAAATTTCAAATGTACACAGTCTTCCACTTATTCATCAAGGTTGCACAGACTTATCAGTGTGGTTTAGCATACAGTATGACTATCTGATGCACGTCACGGTGTAGTCGAATGCTGAAGACTTTATGACCACAGTGTACTGATTTTCTGATGACTTTCAGCAGGATAACGTGCCATGTCGCAAAATTCAAATAATCTTAAATTGGTTTCTTGATCATGACAGTGAACTCACTGTACTCAAATGGCCAATGTGTGCCAAGAAAATATCCCCCACACCATTATACCACCAGCTTATACACACACACAAACACACACACACACACACACACACACACATATATAAAAAGTAAAAGTACAGCATAGTTATATGCCATAGTCATAGTTACTGAAATACTCAGCATGATCACTGTGTTTTAAAACCCTCATAAAAAAAAAAGTTCACAAAAAACGTTTTATATTCTACACTAAATAGTTGGTAAGTTTATGTACTGTGTTATGTCTCCTTTCCAAAAGGGAATATAAATCCTCACTTTAGGAAGTTTGTGATGTAATCGCGGCTGCAGGCAGACCAGATGAAGGGGTTGGTCTTCATGGTTATGTGGGCGGCCATGAGCTTAGCCATCTCCTGACTGCGAGCTCCACAAGCGTTCCCTACTCCATCGTGATTCATGCCAAACCTGTGGAGAAATGGGAAGTCGATAGTAAGAGAAGGAAGGAGAGAAGGCGGCAGGGAGGGAGATAGACTCAAGAAAGGGAACTGGGATGAAACGGGGACAGAGAGAGAACCAGTGGGGTTGAACAGAGGGATGGGTGCATAGATACATGAATTGGCGGCTGGTTTGCACAGAGCGCTCTTTTGTGGATATAAACACTGCAGACCTGCTAAACCTACACAAACACATACTACAGTAACTCTCTTATGTAATCCTATGCGCGTATGCCCCCTTGTCTAGACAGTCCCCAGGGATGCTGGTTCTGAAGCTACCTGGCCGCTGCTTTAGCAGCAGCTCCTTAATGGCTTTTCCACCTGCTGAAGCTCAGAGCGCAGCCCGGCTAACGGCCCTCTCCATTACCTTGCACAAACACAGCCGCAGATTTCCTCCCCGATAGAACACTGTGCTTTTCCGCAATCAAAACAGCGGAAAATGCAAAGGATCTGCCTTTCATAGAAACATTTGAAGGTCCACAGAAAACCATCCATGTGTATTTGCACGGGGAAAATGGCAGGCACAAAGTACTGTAAAGACCTACTGTACGTGTGTAAGCAGACTGGAGCGAAAGGAATGCAAGGCTGCTAAAGAAAAGCAGAGAGTTGAAATCTGGGAAAGAGACAGGGGAAGATGTGCCTGGAGCCTGGCATGAGGGCACAGCTAACCACGGCTGAGTGATCTAGCAGGGAGCAAGTCGTAACTTCTTCCACTCACAGTGTGCATATACCGGCTAGACATTTCACTAAGTACACCTACTTTGAATTTATCTATCTATCTATCCATCCACTTTTTGTCCATTTTATGAGCTCCACCCAACACTTATGTGCAGTTTGTAGTTTGCAATTACAGACTGTAGGTGGTCTGTTTCTCTGCAACACCCTTCACCCCGTTCATCTATGGTCAGGATCTCCACAGGACTACCGATGAGCAGGTGTTTTTTGGGTGGTGGATTAATACATCAGTACAGTAGTGCCACTAACATGGCACTGGCATGCTAGTGTGTGTGTGTGTCCATGAGTGTGTGTGTATAGACTGAGTGTGTGTGTTGCACACACCAATATTCTCCAAACATTAAACGCCAACACTCGCCTTCAGTTATCAACATTCTCCAACAAACATCATGATACTCCATCAAACCCCAACATGCGCCTTCAGTTATCAACATTCTCCAGCAAACATCAGGATACTCCATCAAACACCAACATTCTTCAACAAGCATTAACATATTCCATCAAACACTAACATTCTTCAACAAGCATTAATATATTCCATCAAACACTAACATTCTTCAAAAAACATCAACATTCTCCTGTGTTTGTTGACCAGTGTTTCTTCATCCCGCACCTATGCAAGAACCACTGCCTGCATAGTTTATATTATTCTCTGTCTCAACCCTCCTGATTAGCCGATGCTAATGAATGAAATTACCTGCAGCAGGAAACATTCACACACTGCTATTTTATTCGTTGTTTTTGTTGTTCGTGATGCACATGGGTCATTGCTGTGTCATTACTGATTAGGATATGTGCATTGTTTCATGGTGCAGGTTTATTTACACTAAAAACAGATACAGGTCACTTACACACACACATGTGAACCACCTAGACAGAAAGACCTCTGAAGGCGTGTTGTAGTATCTGCCACTGGCTAAAGCAACAATTAACAAGAACTGATGTGAACGCCACAACATATCACATCTTCTAACAACAACCAGAGGATTAGCAACATTGAAAATCCTAGCAACAGCTGAGCCTCAATGTAGACTCTTGTGTACATGCTAACAGAGCTAGCATTATAAAGAAAAAGTAGTGGCCCTTATAGCCATGCGTGAACACACTGCAGCACAGCACAACACAACCCGTTCACCAAGTGAAACAGTGGGCTGCCACCGATGGGGGGAGCCGGTGGTGCAGTGTGTGGGGACAATACCTTGCTCAAGTGTACCTTAGTGGAGCTACTAGCAGTCCTGGTATTCAAACCCACAACCTTCTGATTGCAGGGGCAACTCCCTAACCACTAGGCCACCAGCTGCCCCACAGATGTAGCTGAAATTGGCAATTTACAGTTGCTCGGAATCATGTTTAGGATCAAGCGTTATAGCTTCAGGGATGGGTTACATTAACTTTGCAAACTCTTTAAAACAGTCACATCAAAATAGCAGTTAATTTCACATTCTGGTGCACTCAGTGGTCATGTAAAAGTCCTTCATGAATCTGTGGGGCAGCTGGTGACCTACTGCTTAGTGAGTTGGCCCTGTGATCAGAAGGTTGTGGGTTCAAATTCCAGGACTGCTAATTGCTCCTCTGAGGTACTTCTGAGCAAGATATCATCCCCAGGTGCTGTGTTCCTGGCTGCCCACTGCTTCACTTAGGTGAATGGGTTTAATGTAGAGAAAGAACTTGGTGCTGTTCACACTGTGCTGTCGTGTGTTCACATATGAAATAATGGTCACTTTATACTTTATCCTCTACTGGAATAATAAAATGTCATGTAACGTTGCTTATACAGTATGATCATGCAAAAAATGCACCAGCAACTGCAACACCTTGACCCAAGTCTATGTTTTTATTATTTAATTTACAATTGGGTTTTCAATTGACTCATGATCAATTAATGTGTTTCTGCTGTCCTTCATTATTCATCTCAGCTTTATACACTATGTTGACAGGGTATGAGAATGATAATGGTATACCTCTGTGTCTGCTGCTTGTCTGACAATAGGACTCAATCAGTAAGTCCTCATCAGTCAGTGACTCAGCTAGACAAAGTAGAGGTGTCCAAAACTGAAGGCAGCTGTCTCATTGACAGAAATTATACAGCAGTATTGAGATTAAGGTAACTACGACCTGCGGAATTCTCCCTGAGGAGGCAGAGTTTGTTATGATTCCAACACAGCCCCAGACTACTGTGGGCTGGGCAGTAGGGCAAAAGAAATTCAGAGGAATGAAAGAAAAGAAAATGCTGCTGAGACAAGAGACTCACGTGTGTCCAATCTCATGGGCAATGGTGAACGCTGTGGCCAGGCCAATGTCTTCGTTTATACTGCAGCTTCTCTCTGGCTCACACATTCCACCAACCGGGGCCAGGCCTGATACGCGCACACACGCACACACACGCACACACACGCACACACACGCACACACACGCACACACACGCACACACACGCACACACACACAGGCTACTGTTCTAAAGTAGAACTACACTCTTCCTAGAATACCACACTATCAAGTCTAAAAGAGATGGGCACTTTACACATAATTAGTAGATTAGTTACAACAAATTATATAATCTGCAGAAAACATTGATCTGGAACAAATCATACACTAACCACTCAGTCTAGAATTAGCTTTGTTATGGACAAAGGAGAGACGATGATTGCGTTAGTAATTGAATATTAATTGCCTGATATTTGGTAAATGATATGAATCTGGTAAATGTAATTGTAACCTGATGAAAAATGTCTGTAACGATTTCATGGCAGTCATACGATATGAAGTCTTACCAAGTGTTCCACAAGGCTTGTTCTTGTAGATGCAGATGTCATATCTACAACACAAAATTTGAATATGGCATGAGAAAGAGGATATTTAAAGGGTCTAAATCCTTTTTTTTTTCAATTCCATTTTTCTTTCCTTTCTTTTCTTCTTTCCTTTTTTTTCTTTCCTTTTTTTCTTGTTTATTATTTAGATTTAAACAGGTTGCATTTGTACTGTGCCTTCAAGACTGAAATATGCAAATGATCTGTGTTCTGGTTGGTTGTCCCGCATTCAAAAATTTCAAAAACTTTTGAAAAGCTGTCTGGGTCATTTAAAAAAGCAGCCTGGGTCGAAAACTCTACTCTGGATCTCATAACTTCTATGTGAATGGGCAGACTAAATTAGATTGTAGATTGAAATCACTAACAGGTGAAATGAATAACTCTGATTCTTGTTACAATATCACCTGAGCCCATTAATCATATATAAGGCAACAAGTTGATGTGTTACAAGCAGGAAAAATAGGCAATCAATAGGATCAGAATGAATTTGTGTATAACTGTGATGGCTAGACGACTGGGACAGAGCATTTGGCCAGGGAAGAGGGAATGGTATTTTTTTAGCAATGAATGAGAGAGAGTGTGTTATCATAAGTAATATCAGGGCTGTAATTTGAGTGTTCTATTGTTTTAACACAACAGTTCTTCCAAACAAAAAATCTTCAACCATTGTGTCCAGTGTGCTTTAAACCATATTGGACTGTAGAGTGGTTTGCAGATCGACTGAAGCAATGCAACATTCAGGTTAATTGGGAAAATACTTGTGCGGTCAAACAACGTCTAGAAACTTCTGCAAACTTTTATCAAAAAAATAAAATAATAATAAGGGACTTGATTTTCCATGATTTGAGCCCATTCATACTCTTCTCCAACACACATACACACATACACACAATGATAGTCCACAGACTGAAAACTGTCAGAGGCAGAACAATAACAGGAAGCAAGGAATGCTCTCCCAGACACTTTCCCATTCTTCAGATAACACACAAGCACATGCACGCGCACACACACACACACACACACACACACACACACACACACACACACACACACACACACACACACACACACACATATATATTGCGGTGCTTGAAACCTGGCAAACCCGTCAGAATTTTTTACATTTCTGCATAAATGCGGCCTAAAGTAGATAAAGATTATCCAAATGAACAAACGGGACAAAATATTACATTTGCTTATTTAATAATTTAGGAAAATGTTCCAGTGTGTGAGTGGCAAGTCTGTGAGCATCCAATATCTTCAATAACCTTCAATGTGAAGCATCAATATCTGATTTGACTCGACTGCATAGCAACATATCCAACTAAACATTTCCAGTAACTGTTCTGCACAGTCAACTCTGGGATGTTGGTGGGTTTCCTCACATGAACTGCTCACTTCAGGTCAGGACTTTTACTTGGCCATTCCAAAGCATTAATTTAATTTTGCATCATTCTTTGGTGGAACAACATTCCTTTGAGATTAAGACACGGACAGATGTCCTGACATTTTCCTTTAGACTGTGACCATTTAGTTCAGAATCAGTAATGGCATCCTGGCCTAGTTACAACAAAACAAGCCCAAACTATGATACTACCACCACCATGTTTCACAGATAAGATAAGATTCATAGGCAGATGGGATAAGATTCCTGTCTACTAACAAAATGCTTCTCACTTACACCAAAAAGCTGGCTTGTACACATGATCTTTTGAAATGCAGTGGCCTTCTCCTGCAACCCTGCCTTAAACAACATTGTTGTTAAGTGTTCTCATGATTGTGGATTCATTAACATTAGCCAACGAGAAAGGGGCCTTTAGTTGCTTAGAATCTACACTGTGTTCCTTTGTAACCTCACAAACTTTTACAAGCCTTGCTCTTGGAGTGATCTCTGTTGGTCAAACACACCTGGGGATTGTAAAAATGGTCTTGAATTTTCTCTGTTAGTCCATACACCATCTCTCTGACTCTGGATTCCAAATTCTTCAGATAACACTTTTCTGAAGTCCTCAGAAATCCCCTTTGACAGTGCCATGATCCACTGCCACGAACATTTACCTTTAAATAAAACAAGGTGCACACTCACACACACATTTTACCATCAAATTAACTGCCTAAACTAGAGGTTTGCATACTTTTGCCACTCACGTATGCATAATAACAAATCATTGTCTTCAATAATTAAATGACCAAGTGCAATATTGTTAGTTTCATTTGGTTATCTATACGTTCTACTTTTTGGACTTGTATTAGAATCTATTTATGCAAAATACACAAATAAAATTTTACCCTAAAGGATAAAAATTCATACACA
>JBBPCX010068747.1:0-11945 GCA_037974365.1 Hydrocynus forskahlii
ACACACACACACACACACACACACACACACACACACACACACACACACACACAGACACACACACAGACACACACACACACACACACACACACACACAGACACACACACACAGGTCTCACCAGTGTAAGGGATGAGGCCCTCCAGGTGAGTACGAGCTCCCTGAAACTGCAGCAGCTCATCAGGGCTCATGTGGGTCAGCAGGACCTGCAGCACTGCTTGAGCGTCCAGACAGCTTCGTGCGTTTGTGTTCCACACCACACAGTATCGCAGCAGAGACTCTACACACACAAAACCCATCAGAGACATCCCAACAGTAAGGCCAGAGAGATCACTCAAGGTAGAGAGAGAGCGTTTTGTGGGGTTCCCCCTAACTTTAGGCATTTAGGTGCTATAGTGAGTAAATCTCCGGCCAGAGTACGTACTTAGGTTCTGAACTGTGTAGAATGGGCACTTCATGTCTGTTTATTTTTCTAAATATTATCTTAGAAAATAATCTAAAGTCTTCCAATAATCTGGAATGCTACCTCACACACAAACAATATACACTTGCATTTTCTCACTCACCACTCTCATCTGTACATAATCAATTATTCAAATACATACTAGTAACCCCATAGTTAGATTTTTTTTTAATGCGTCTCTTTGTTTTTCTTTCTTTCCTTTAGCTTTCTACTTTCTTTTTCTATTCGTCTCACCTTTTATTCCTTCCTTTCTCTTTCTTTTTGTTTGCCTTTTTTAACTTTCTTATCCATCTACTTTCTTTGGTCTTTCCTACCTAGCTTATCTAAATTCTTTCCATTCGCTTTCTTTTTTATTTCTTTCATTTCTAATATCTTCTTTTTTCTCTTTCATCCTTTTTTCCCCCCCAACACTCTTGGCTAGTGCTTTTTATTATTAGGCACATGGAAACAGCTACTGATGCTTTAACCTCACCTTTTTGGTCCTGCCGCAGCTTGAGGAGGGTTTTTTCCAACTGCTGCCCACCCTCCGCCTCCTGCTGAATTTCTGTTAACACAGTGATTAAAGACAACCATCAGCATTACCAGAAAGTGGCGATTTAAGTGTCCCTGACATTCTGGGTCAGTGGATTCGGCCTGGTTTGCATTAGCAACAGAAAAAACATCCCTCTCTAAAATGTGGAAACAGTGAGGAGTGGTGCCATCGTTGAGGTGACTATTAATAAAATGTGTTTCGTCAAATGTATTAGTCAGTCCGTGCTGGCAGATTCGGTTTCTTGCTAAGACTAAAAAAGTTTTGGTACTGAAAGAACCATTGTTAACATAGTACTCTTGGCCATTTCTCTGGAGTTTCCACTGATGATGGGCGTTGCAGCTTATACCTCGTTGTATTTCCCCCATTTCACTGTATTTGACTATGACTCAATGTCAATATGATCATTGTTGAGGCAAATGTGGACAATGTGGACAAAAGTGAAGGTAAAAGCCTTTCCTTCAGTAGTTACAAGGAAAAGACTGATTAAATCTTTCAGGTCCTCTGCATTCCTTTATTTTTTGAGATATATATCGTCCAGAAGGCTGGTCTTTAACCAGAGCTTCAGGTTTTAGTCACAGCCTCCAGGATTAGGTCAAATTCAAGTTAGGTATTAGTGTTACTGTTATCACCTCACCCTATAGGCCAGTGCGAACCTTTCTCACTGCATCCTCTCAAACAGCCCAAGTCTTTGTTTAACGATGCTGCTGACTTAGTCAAATGTATATAAAGATTGTTTGATAAAAGCTTTACCATTCTCCTTCTGCACTCCTGAATCCAGCTTTAAACTATGAGTGCATTTGCCAGTCTGGATTTATTTTGCATCCCCATTATTACTTAGTAGCATTAACTGTCTCTTAGTTCATGTGAAGGAGTTTGCACGGCCCAACTGATCGCCTCAGGTGAATACCATTGAAATTATAATGTTTCCCATGCCCCTGAAAGGATGTATAGAAAACAAAAGACAAAGTAACCCTTGTGTTATCTCACTGTTCTTTTAGTTGCTACAGATACGCTTCTTCTGGAAGAAGCAGGTTTTCTTAGAAAGGAAAGAACAGGTTGCCTGACCTGTTTGACTGGCTCCTATCAGTTACAACATCTTCTACAGCCTATTACACTGACAGCTTCGGCAATTTGCCAGCTGGAGATTAGTCTCAGAGTGTTGATGCCCATACCTCTGATGACTCGGAGGACAGTGTGAGGCTGGTCAAGAGAGATGGCGATGCCCAGGGCCTTCAAGTATTTCTTCTCATGGAGCAGATTGGACAGCTCCTGTTGCCTGAAATAAACAGCCCACCGTTGATGATCACATAAGGCATGAAGAACAAGTGTGTCTGAGGGTCCACAGCCTACCTCAAGACCAATTCAAGCTAAACATGACCGTCATATGGACGCAACCATCACTAACTGAAGAACAAAGTCATCAGTAAACACAGAGAAAAAGGAGATTTGCTAATCCTAAACCTGACACTGTCTTAAATTCAACTCAAACTGTAACCCTAATCCTAAACCTTTTCCTAGATGTTTCACGTGTCCTGTAACAATCTGCCATGTCTGTAATAGCTTCAAACGTCTGTGTTTCCACAAACCCTTGTGTGTGAAAGTGCAAGCAAACCTCCAATAGCTTTGTGCTTTATAACAAAATCTATAGGCAAAAAGGCTACTTATTCCTTTATTGCATAAATGCTTAAACATTACACAGTGAATAAAAGCATATATTTATGCAATAAATGTCCATAAAATTAGTGTTGCATCTTTATGTTGTGTTAATCTGTTATCAGAGCACTTGCAGAGCTTTGGAGTGTTTATTCATAACAATATTAAATATTTTCTTATTGGGACTATGACAAATTAAAAATATTTTTAAAACATCAAAAGGCACTTGAATATAGCAAAATGCCTTTTTATGTTTTGTAAACATGGCAACTGGGAGTGATGAAACCTTGTTACTTGCACTGGTGCTTTAAAAATAATAAAATAAATAAAGAAAGAAATTTTAAAAAGGCTACTTTATGTGTGCCCTCTTGAGAGTGCCAAGTCCTGATGCCAATTCCACATGAGATGATGCTGATGAGATTTGACTAGAGCAAACGGTGCCAAAAACACCCCAAACTCCAGTAGATGTTTGGTCACCAGCATACATTGATAGTCTGATGGTGTTTGAGGGTCAAAAGTCAGCTTGGTGTGTTTGAGCCTGAAGCAAGAATCACTTGTCTTACACTGCAGTTCTTGCAAGCATGCTCTCTAAGTAAAAGTGGTGACTGGTTTTCAATACTGAGAGATTACCAGGCATGGTTAGCCACACATCATTATATCTAACAGCGGTCACCATTACTGGGTAAATACTTGAGTTAATCTGTCCTGAAACCCAAAATCTGCTTTGTTCACAAGACCAGCATAGAAACCGCATATATGCAGAACTAGAGAAAATCTACTTTAGGATCTGATCCTCCTGCTTCGCCTGCACCTCTGCTAACTCCTCCTCTGTGACGTCCTGGAAAAATGAGAGACAGACAAAGAGAGAATCTGTGATTAACTTTTCCAGACCATGAGTTACAAAACTATGCCATCTTGCTTTGCTAAATTAAGCTTGTGGATACAACAGATAACTAAAGGGGCTTTGACTGGAGCACGCAGAATGAGGCCTTCAAAGAAACGGCATAAAAAGTGATGGTTCAGACAAAAATCATTTTCTTGTTCTCCAAAAATGCAGTCGATTTGCCAAGACAAATCTCAAACAGACAGGTTTATGTATTTTCTGACACCTTATATCTAAAATATGACCAAAAGTATGAAAAATATCAGTAAACAATACTACTGTTGTAGCCATAAATAACTTCATTAAACACATCAATTGTGAGACAATTTAGGCGTGAAGTTGCATGATGATGACACTTTTATCTACAACAGCCTTGAAGCTCCATTGCAAAATCTGTTAATGAAGAACAGCAAACCACACTGAAGAGTTGATATAGGAAAGGGTGCAGATCAGATATTTTTCCTCCAATCATAGCTTTAAAAGAAATGTTTCCTGGGAATGAAAGTAGCTTTGAGGCCAGCAAGTGAAACGCCATTTGGACTCGTATGTTCTCTGTTTGCCTAAATGTGTAAACCTGAAAATCTGATATAAGACTTCCTCAGATATGTGACTACATTACTTAGACATTCATAGTAGTGTCGGAACTTCCCTTTGAGTGACCTTAAGTCAACAAATTCTACTTAATAGGCACCGAAGGAATTCAGTACACTATCAAGAAAAGGCAACTTATCATCTTACATTTGTTTACCTGCTGCCTCAATTTCACACAAGGAGAGGTAGCTCGTAGCTTGTTTTCCTTAAAGAGTTACTGAGTAATCCGAATCAGATGTTTATCAAATGTACATTTCCTTGAAATTGTTACTGGCAATCTTTAAACCATCTCCACCCTTCATAAACACACTGACTATTACCATATAAAGACACAGCTTCCTTTTTTAATCATTAATCCATGGGCTTCTGTAAATGGGCTACACCACTGGTTATTATTATTATTTTTTTCTTTGGGATTTTTTACCCCAGTAAATACGGTCCCTGTTGGTGGACTGGTGCAGAGTCCCAATACTTTTGTCCTTATTGTGTATTTCCCCTGATCTGCCAGTGGCACCACAGCAAGATACCGTGCCCACAGTATGAAACTGTTCTGTGGAGTGGTGGTGTGCTCCAACGTAACAACTTCACACTTTATGAGCTATTCTCAGATGGAGATAATCATCAATGGGAATGTTGCAATTACAATGTGTCTTTCACAATAATAAAGGGCTCTTTTCTTTCCCTCGGAAAATCTACATTTGTGGACTGATTTATGTAAATGATCCTTGCCCCCATTGGCTATTCTGAATTGTGCTTTATTTCAAAAGCAAGCAAGGCCAAAACACTCACTATAACTTCAATCTGAATCGGCAGGACTAAACTGCTTTAGCCCGAAAAGGTGGATATTCTGTATGCGTATTCAGTACTATCTGTATTCAGTTTTCTGTGAAATGGACCTTTCACACGCATCAGTGGACTCTTTTGTTCAGCCCTTACAGCAAATAAGTAAGTTTTGGACATACTGACCTTCCAGACCGTGATGTTGGAATCAGCAGATCCAGTCACAATCAGGTCATCCTTACTGCTGCCATGCAAAGCCCACACTTTATCCTGGTGAGCATCAAAAGTTTTAACACACTCGTTTGTCTTAATGGTCCACAGCTTCACCAGGCCATCAGATCCTCTAAAGAGGGGGGGAGAGAACGAGAGAACGAGAGAGAGAGAGAGAACGAGAGAATGAGAGAGAGAGAGAGAGAGAGAACGAGAGAGAGAGAACGAGAGAGAGAGAGAACGAGAGAGAGAGAGAACGAGAGAACGAGAGAGAGAGAGAGAGAGAGAGAGAGAGAGAGAGAGAGAGAGAGAGAGAGGAGACATTTTTTACTAGCCCCTAAACCTCTTACAAACCCAGAATCTACCCAGGTATTATATTTTAGACTCTAATGATCACATAACAGCTATGTGGTTTAAAGGATGGTCACTCATAGATTCTCAGGTTGATGATATGACAGCATACTCATTCTGATGAGTGCTATCAAATGTTCTTAGCGGCTCTGCGTAGCCCTTACACGTACAGGGCTGTTTTCTCTGCTGTGACATCAAATAAGACAAAAATTGTCAAAAACTGGATGCCGTTGAGAAAGAAGTTTAAACTTCAGACACTGCCTCTCTCTCAGTTTGATGAAACATTGTTGCAGTGCTACATGTCAAGAGCATTTTGTTACATTCTCCCTTAATCAAGTCAACTTGGTCAGGACGTAGAAGGGAGTGCGTGACCCAGATAGTTTGGGAACCACTAATCTACAACCAAAATTAGCTGCAAGCTTAATGATAGAGATCGCAATTTTTATGAGGATTTAGTTCAGTGCAGTGGAGTGAAGCAAGGAACAAAAAAACCCACACTGTTTTCATAGTGTTCGATGGCTTCTGATGCAACACTAGTGGCTATAAACTAAATATAGCATATTGTGAAAATATCTCAGTAACATAAGTATTGAGATACCTTTAACAAATTCGCTCACTCCATTTGTCTCTACATACACTATATGGACTAAAGTATTTGGCCTTACTTCCAGAGAAGGGCAATGTTAATGCTTCAGTATATCAAGGCATTTTGAACAACGCCATGTTTCCAACTTTGTGGACACAGTTTGGGGAAGAACCTTTTCTATTCCAGCATGACTGTGTCCCAGTACACAAAGCACGGTCCATAAAGACATGGTTGGATGAATTTGGTGTGGAAGAACTCAACTGGCCCACACAGAGCCCTGACCTCAACCCCATCCAGCACCTTTGGGATGAACTGGAGCGGAGATTGCGAGTCAGAGCTTCTCGTCCATCAGTGCCTGACCGTGTAAATGCTCTACAGAATGAATGGGCACAAATTCCCACAAAATCTTTTGGAAAGCCTTCCAAAAACAGTGGAAGCTGTTATAGCTGTAAAAGGGGGAGCAACTCTATATTAAAATCTATGTATTTGAATGCAGTGTCATTAAGGTCCCTGCAGTGTCATTCAAGTCCCTGCTGGTGTAATGGTCAGGCATTACAATACTTCAGTCCATATAGTGTAAATAGCAGCTGCAGAAACTGCTACCCTTCACTAAATTAAAAATAGCTATAAGTATAAAAATAAACAATAATCAAAACCCCATCTATTCTCATACCATGGAAGTATAGTGAGATAAAAGCGTCTTTTTCCACGTCTTAACACATATCTGGGCTCCGGCCTCTGATGTGGATTAGTCTGTGTTCCAGTGTAAGATAACATAGGAGGAAGTATGTGGCTTACCCAGAAACTAGCTGTGTTCCTCTGCTGACAAAAATGACTTTCAGCACAGAGGCGTCATGGCCCTCAAACGTCTGTGGAAGTTAAGTGATGAAAGACAAAACCATACAGAAGGTATTAAAGATGTACTGCGTCTGAGAACAGAGTACAAACTGTTCACACCAGTTTATGATTACATACAACTTCTAACTTAATAACTGACATAGCTGAACAAAACACGCAGTTAAAATTTAAATCCCCGGACATACCTTACAGACATATGATCACAAAAAATGCAAATGTTCCCATTCCCTCACATGCTTATGCTTGTGTTACCTTGAGGCAACTGAAGTTATGCAAGCCCCACAACTTTATTGAGCCATCAGCTGATGCAGTGGCCAGGACTTGGTCCACAGGAGAAAACTGGACACACCAGATGCCGCGGCGGTGCCCCCGAAAGACACCGAGCAGGCTCATGTCCGTCAGGGACCACAGCTTGGCTGTGCGGTCCTGAGAGCCAGACGCTACGAGTTTATCATTGGGTGAGATGGCCACGCTGTTGACATCCTGAAGAAAAGCAAGAGAGAAAGTAGGAAACAGTGTCAATGAAAGTGAAGTGAAAGTGACCATTCTGTCACATCACAACACACAATGTGAACAGCACAAAATTCCTCCTCTGCATTTAACCCATTCACCAAGTGAAGCAGCGGGCAGCCAGGAACACGGCGTGTGGGGACGGTACCTGACTACCTAGCTCAGAGGTACTTAGCAGTCTTGGGAATCGAACCCACGACTTTCTGATCGCAGGGCGAACGCCCTAACCACTAGGCCACCAGCTGCCCCTAATGACAATGAGTGTGTGTGCAGGTGTTTGGGGAGGTTAAAGTAAAGTGGCCCAGTGTGAACAATGTGAAATTCCAACGGGGGCCACCACCAACCGGGGAGCAGTGTGTGGGGACGGTACCTTGCTCATGGGTACCTCAGTGGTGCCACTGGCAGTGCTGGGATTCAAACCCACAACCTTCTGATCGCAGGGGCAACTCCCTACTCACTAGGCCACCAACTGCCTCAATAAAGTAATACCAAAAAGGAAATACATGAAACATGGAGTGATCATAGATTTTGTATTAAACCTTATATCATGTAAGATATTAGATTAAAACACCACAGTGTGATACTTTTTCTCCCTTGTTAAACTCTAATGGGCCTAAAAGAGGTTCCTGTGGAACCCCACTATGTCAATGCAAAAGGACAATGACTGACCTTATCATGGGCTTTCTCTGTGATCCGTGTAATGAGTTGGGCAGGTTCTTCCCCCACAGCAGGAAGAACATCAGGAAGATCCCATATTTTTATAGTGCAGTCCTGGCTGCCGGACACCAGGAAGGCCTTCTTTAACCTGCACTCACAGAAAGCTTTCATTAGAGCTGAACCAGCTAAATTTATGGACAAGATTACACAGTTCAGTGCTTTCCCTGACCACTTGATTCCACTGACATCTAACAACTTTTTAATGTGTTGACACAGGCTTGTTTAGACAGGGAGAACTGAGCAGTGCTGTGTCCACCCAGCAATAGACGCCTTCACCTCCTGGATATAAACTGATAGAGAAGTTCGATCCTCATTGTTCTGCGAGTAACTCATCGCTGTGTAATATTAAACTTTTATGGACTGCTACAACGTAATTGCCAAGTTTACCAATAATTTCCCTTCAAACAGAAATCGATTTATACAATCAGTACACACCTCATCTGAGCCTATCCCGGAAACCCTCGGATGGACCTGTTCTATAAACCACAGTCCAATCATGAAACTGGATGAAATTTGAGATTTAAATGAAAACTTTAACTGAATCAAGTCATTGTGGGCTTCAGAGACATTCCCCAATATCTATCCTTGGGTATTTATTCACATTTTAAAGTGGCCCTCATGAATAAGCTTTTGTATCCGACCTGGAGCAGGAAATGGATCCCACAGCATTGGAGTGGCCATGGCCTTGAGCTACACACTGCACAAGTCCAGTCTCAGGGTCCATCCTCCACACTCGAACACACTTATCCTGCACAAATCATGGCACACACACACCTTCAGAGATGGACCAACAGCTACATGTCAGATTATACAATAAAGACTTTCTATCAATAACTAGATCATGCTATGACATTCCTTCTTAATGACAAATAATAGGGCTGCATAACAAAAAAAGCTCTCCACTGATCTGTGGCATTATTCTACCTGCAACAACCCATACAGGGTGGTAAGTTTCCTATCTGTTATGTAGTAGTTAACGCAGTCATTTCCAGGCAGGCCACCTATATGTGAGCTGAGTCAGCTTAAAAAGCCAATATATTACGCACAGCAAAGCTTTTACCCGAACCTATCTTTCTCTCTCCAGGCCTGTATCAGTTATTGCATAACTATTTGAGATCTATTTTCCTTTTCAGGCTGATTGTGATCATTTTCCTCAGTAGTTAGATTTTACAATTGTACTGTGCCACAATAAGGTTTTTAACAATTGGATTAAGTAAAAAAAAAACACCACACGAACAAATCAAGAGGCATGTTTTAACTTTGTGTTAGTGCACATTTAGAGGGCAGTGGCAAATTAGAAAACTAATGCCAATGTTATATGCATGGACGCTTTGAATATTACACTTATATAACATTGATTCATAAACCTAGTATCATGATCAGATCTCTGGCTGAGTGAATTGTTACACTCTGATTACAGAGGGTATAAACACCCTGTTCTGTTGTGCTTTACAAAGGGACACTACAGTCTTACCTTGGCGCAGCTTGCAAACATGGAACGTTTTCTGAACACATCTAGGGACAAGACAGTGTCTACAAAACACAAACACATAAACCTCTTCAGAATCTTAAAAAAGTCTGCTAGTGTCTTAGTATCATATACAAGTCCACTTTACATTTATAGATTATGGAAAGCTGCCACCTGGTGGAACCTACTCACCGGTGTGTCCGTACAGAATTTGGCAGCTGCTGGTGGCCAGGTCGAACACCTTAATTTGTGAGCTGTTAGTGGCCACTACAATATGACTGTCCTCTTTCCCCAGAAACCTCACGTCCAGGATGTCATCATTGTAGCCCACAAACTTCAAAGCAAAGAGAAGACATCAGACTTTAATCGACAGCATCACAATGTTTTCATACTGAAGTTTTGAAAGAAATGGAGTTACAACGCAATTTGGTATATCAGATGTAATATAATAATCACAATGCTGGGCTTAGCATTGTGATGACTGTCAGCCATCGACCCAACAGTAGTTTCTCTCACACATCAACTGCCTGCATGTCCTCCCTCACCACATCCATAAACCTCTTATTAGGCCTTCCTCTTATCTTCATCCCTGCAGCTCCATCCTCAGCATCCTTCTCCCAACACAGTCACTCCTCAGCACATGTCCAAACCAACACTCTCTCACTTCTCTGACTTTTCCTCCAAAAGGTCCAACTCGAGCTCTCCCTCTGATAAACTGATTCCTGATGCTGTTCATCCTTGTCACTCCCAATGCAAATCTGAACCATTAATTTTCTGTTATATCTCGGTCATATATAGATAGCCCACTAACCAACATTTATTAATTGATATGAATATATTCTATGTATTACTTGTTACAGTTTATATCTTATTCCCAAAATGAAATTCCCAGGCTATCATGAGATGTTTAAAAAAACTTTATTGTGCATATTACATTAGTGTGTAAGTAGTTTAATTCAGTGCATTTCTTAATGAAAACTTCTTATCAAAATAAACTGAAGTGAACCTTTATAATCCACTAAATAAATGACTTTAGAAGCTTAACTGAATTAAATCCGCTCCGAGACTAGAAATTTACAGCCCTGACAAAAGCCACAAAAAAATGTGTTTCTGATCACTCAGAACCAGACTAACAATTGTTTGCAAAAAGTCCTGTAAATTCGTGGAAACCGCAGATATCCTTTGTCGGCGGTTTACTGTACTGGGGTACATTTGGGATGGGGTTTTTAAGTGAATAGTACTCACTTGCTGCTGCACCCTCAGAGAGGGCATCTGATAGATTAGGATGTTGTGCTCCGCAGTGACAGTAGCCAGACCATTGGACAGGGGCATGGGCAGGCAGTACACCAAGCTGAGGGGGTCACCATCATCATTATCTGGGTTGGACGCTGGAGTAGTGGGTAAAGACTGTGTGAACACACAGCGTGCTGAGCTGGAATCCCACACCCGCAGCACTCCTAGGAATCAAAAGAAACTCATCAATATATTTACAGCAAGCTGGCCTTCTTCCCACATTACATCCTAGTGCCATCTTCTCCCCAGTTAAGTGACATGCATGCAGCTGGCCACCCATGTGATGTAAAAGAAAACATGATTCATCAGACCAAACCGCCACCATCCATTGCTTAAGGATCCAGTACTGATGCTCAGGAGCCACCTGCAGGCACTTTTGCAAGGTATTAACTGTGGCATTCCAAGACTAGCTCACAAGACCAGATGTTTTGGACATGCAGCAACAGTATAGGTGCAATGCTGCACTCTTCAGGTGAAGTAATTAACTCAATATTGGTTGAACACTGCTTTAAACATGTATTTTTGAAATAGTCTGCAGTGTGGTAAACACAGGCCATGTATGTTTTTTGCACCAAGGCCCTGGAAGAAGACTGTTTCTGTCCACTGTATACAGCTGAGATGGCAAAGTCCATGAATTGATTATCGCTTTAATACTCAGTATTCACCATATATTTCATAGATTAGGTAACATGGCTCGGTTGTGTATAACGCTCTAGAAGGACGGGTTGCTGCACTTCCTACCTTTACTGCCAGCAGTGACAAAGTGCAGGTCTTTACTTTTCACCCCAAGCTGAGAGCAATCTTGATTTTCAGGGAGAACTATGACTCCTTCCACAGCCTAAAAAAAACCCAAACACACACACACACACACACACACACACACACACACACACAAGACACACACAAGACACACACAAGACACACACACAAAAGACACACACGCAAAAGACACACACGCAAAAGACACACACGCAAAAGACACACACACAAAAGACACACACACAAAAGACACACACACACACTTTCATTTCCAATACTCACAAGATTAGGTT
>JBBPCX010068748.1:0-11943 GCA_037974365.1 Hydrocynus forskahlii
CGGCGTTTTCTTCGGATTTCGGCAGAACTTGACGTCAAGAAAATGTTGCATGGAGCGCTTTTTTGACGCCACACGACGAGCGCCGGGGCTGAACGCCCGTGTGGACGCTGTGATTTGCTCCAATGAGCAGAAAAACGGTCAGCGCTCAGTCCGCGCTCACCTGGCGCCACGAACGGCCAAAAAACGCCTGATTCAGACGCCGGTGTGGACGAGGCCTAACCCTACAGCGCACTGAAGAAAAACATATACATATATATATATATTTTTAGAAAGTTGCACCCAACTTTCTATTGCACCCAATCTGGCAACCCTGATCTGGACACAGCGTTTTTTTTCCACTGTAAACTTGTTTTATGGTGAAGAACAGAGCAGGAGGAACCATCCTGTTTTTAAACCAGCTTCTTAAAAATGAAAAACCTTGCAGTGTTGTCACTTAAGAATATATATTCTAAATATATCTAGGAATTATAATGAATACAGATCATTGTTGTTGTGTTTCACAGTGTCAGAACTGGAGCTACTGGTGACTGGCTAGAGTTTATCTTTACAAAACAGTTTCCATCTGGACTAATAAAAAGTGGTTTATGGGATTTCGAGGTGGTGTGTGGTGAGACCAGTATACCATTTATCCGAGTGGTTTTACAGTTTTCTATCATTTTATTTGTCAGATTTATCACATTTTACTGAAAACACTCTCAGATGTATTTATCAGCCCTAGTATATTCAGGTATGCAGACTGTATTGACCGAACCTGATGGTATCCTCAGCCTCAGACTTGCACTGGGATAGAGATAAAGTATCCATAATGTTATAAAACACAAATACGCAATGTAGAGAGGGAGCAATTAATTACGGCTGTATGTGTTTATGTCAGCAGTATGAGTCTGATGAGGAAAGTCAGGGCACGCTGTGGATACTGAAACCCGGCTGGCGTTTGGCGGGGGATTTAATTACCCCCCCTCATCACATGGGCCAAATTGCCGCCACATGCTGCCATTATTAGTTATGACAAGTGGAACTCGTCGAGAGCCCTCCTGCCAAAAGAGGAGAGGAAGATTGACTTATGACAGCACATACTCGCCTGCCCTCGGGACCGAGCTGAGGGTCCGGGGAAGGTCGCCCCCTGCTGGACTGGGAGGCAAGGTGACGGAATGCCCTCTATCCGTTCTCTGCTGGGGCCGGGAGAGCAACACTCTCACAATTCCTCTCAAATCAGGCTGTGGACACGGTCTGTGTTCCCTATTCCTGTACTCTCTGTACTCGTTGTGTTCCTCCCTGCTAACTCAGACTGCGAGAATATGTAGAAACATTTGTGCTAATTATTTCTTTCTAAGTTACATTACTTTATTGTGTACCACTGACATATTTTGGCGCGTTTTGAGGATGTTCACTTTGTTGACTAACTTCAAACAGCCACGTCTGGATGGTGATTGGAGACCACAGGCCTTTTTAAGGTCAGTGACTAATGTTACAGGTTGTAGCTTTTCTTTTATTACTTTTAGAATCAGAACGGAGGAATTTAAAAAATTGGATTTTGGAAATCCACCACCCTACTGTTTGTGTTTAGGGGTCTCCTGTTGTGTCAGCCCCCCTACATACACACACACACACACACACACACACACACACACACACACACACCCCATTGACCATCCACTAGTAATGACCCCAGAGACTTTTCTATTTCTATGTAACTAGAGGGTCATTTAGGTGACTTCTGTTCATTCACATACATTTAAGCTTGCTGGAGGCTTGCTTACGTTTTCTAATAGCTTAATAACTATCTTCCAAAACTTTGAAAACTATCAGATCTTCCAGATTTCAGTGATAAACTACTCTGAAGTATGTAGCATTTACATTTGCAGCACTCGGCGGATGCTCTTTTCCAGAGAGACGTACATAAATCTAGACCTAAAATTATAGAGATTAAATACAGGGGGTCCGCAACTTAGCCAGAATCACTTACCAATCCTAACACAGTAAAATCATAAAAAGACAACTAGGCCACAGAAAAAAGGAAAAGGAAAACTTCCTCACTCATACACCGCGTTACTGCGTATTCATCCGCCGCGCACACCCAAACTAGTTCACCCACATAGTCCGTAAGTACGAGGCTAACGGTGTAGGCCGGGTGGGACTGACCGGCGTAAACTTGAAACGCCCTCAAGGACTGAGGACCTGTAAATGCTCCACCAGGGTCCTATCTGATTACACACAGAGGACGTTTTGGGTGAAGTTTGTGTAAAGTTAGTTTGTAACATGAACATGTCGTTTTTGTCCTAACACTGGTGTCCTGGTGGTTAGGGAGTTGCCCCTGCAATCAGAAGGCTGTGGGTTCGCATCCCAACACCGCTAGTGGGACCACTGAGGTACCCTTGAGCACGAGACCGTCCCCACACACTGCTCCCCGGCGCCCCTCATTGGTAGCAGCCCCGTGCTTCACTTGGTGAATGGGTTAAATGCAGAGAAAGAATTTCACACTGTTCGCACTGTGTGCTGTGGTTTGTTCATGCATGTCTATGAGGGGAAACGGAACACTTAGGACCGGTTGGATTTGCTGCGTACTGCAGGATGGATTTCCTAAACGAGTAGATCTTTGGTGGTCTTTGGATTTTCTTCTGAATTTTTGGCTTGTAGATGTTCCTCAGACACCAGTGCTGTACTTTTTTGGGTAGAAATGCTGCTCTTTTTTCTAGCCCAAATTAAATTCTATTGTGTACTGAGATACATTTACGAATCTGCACCGCCTTCATGAAGAGATTTGAGCAGCTTGAGATCTGCCCAGTATGGTATGAAACTCTGCAGGCTTTGTATCAGACCACGCTCCCACAGGCCTCTCGGCCGGGCCCGTGTGGCCGCCGCTCCGCCTCTTTTACTGCACTGTATGTATTATATCTTTCACACTTCTCAGACACGCTGCTCAGAAGGAAGGAAGCAGAGATTTTTCAGCATCTGTGGGGATTAGAGCCCTCAGCTGTCCTGTCAGTCAGAGAAGAGTTTAAGAAGAGCTGAGGAACCTCTCAGCCCACACACACCACGGGGGGCAGGACAGAGAGAGAGAGACAGAGAGAGAGAGACAGAGAGAGAGAGACAGAGAGAGAGAGACAGAGAGAGAGAGACAGAGAGAGAGAGAGAGAGAGAGAGAAAGAGAGAGAGAGAGAGAGAGAGAGAGAGAGAGAGAGAGAGGTCACATTATTTTGCTCCTCTCACCAGAAATCTCTGTCTCACAACTGCAGTCATTCAGGGGAGGAGAACTCCAGCTGCCTTCCGGCCGCATGAGAGGCGGAGAGACAGACTGAATCAGAGGGACAGCTGGGAGTTTGTTCATATATTGCGAGGGTGGGGGGCGGGGTGCTCTTAGGCCTGAGAGTAAAATTCTAAATTCAGAGAAACTAAACATTTAGTTTACAAATACATACAGTAAACCCCCACTTTTCGCGGGGGTTACGTTCCAAGAGCACCCGTGTATAGTGAAAAACCGTGTCGTTGTGATGTGGTTAAAAAAATACCTTTTTTTAAAAAATAATATTACCTATTTTTATAGTGTAAACCCTAAATATGCCCCCAAATGTGCTCCCAAAACACTTTAATTTAATTTTAAACTCATTAGCCTTAAAGAAAATGTAAAGGTAAACCCATATTTTTAATGTACAGTTTACACTGAACTCCTGCAGTGCTAGAATGTAAATACTGATGTTCCCCCTGTATAGACTGGACTGTAATTCATGCAGTGCGTTTTCTTTGGTATAAGCAGGTAAATACAGTAATAAATTCATTTCATTTATTGTAATAAAAATACAGGGAACACTCGAGGCGCTCCACGGGGGAAATTCTGGACTGCAGCGTCACAGGGCAGCAGCCAATCAGCAGCAAGGAGAAATAAATAACGTTCTCGGATTGGCTTCTTTCAAACCTCCCGCCTGACTCTGACGTCTGGGCCTCGTCCGCCACGCCCCCTCGTCCTCGTGCTGGTTGTTTGTGTTTGGGCCATGCCCCCTCGTCCTCCTTATCCATGTTCAAGCGGGAGGTTACTGTATATGTATATATTTTACTATACCAATGTCCATATTTTATATTTCTAGATTGCACAGTGTACATTTTATACTGTACTGTTGGTATAGTATTCTATTCTATTGTTTTCTTAATTTTTGCTGCTCTTAACTTTCCACTTTCTGCCCTAATAAAGCAGATGACTAATATGGTGCTGTGCGGCCTCGCTGGCTTTAAAGCCGACGTGAATCTGAAACCATGACGTATTTCTGAGCGTAAAACAATATCGTGGAGGGTCTCTGAGCTGGCGGAGCGTTTTCTCTTTATGACAGATGGGGGGGGGTGGTGGTGGTGGTTTTTCGTCACTGCTTCAGTAAGACTTGTAAATGTATAGAATAGAAATATAAAGCGTATATAAATATTTAGACAAAGCGTCTCTTGGTGGCTGGTTTAAATCTGTTATGTAACTAATTTTGCATACAAGAAAAGAAACATTCCTAGAAAGACAAGTGACATCCTACATATAATTTTCTAGGCTAGAATGAAAAAAAAAAAAGATGCTCAAACACCCTTTGCTCAGAGGCAAGTGCGCCATAAAATTTTTAAAAAAATTGTTTTGTCATGTTAATAAATGAATTGTTAAGAGCGGTTTAGTATGTGTTTTGGTCCGATGCATCTGTCACTTATTAAAGTAATTGACAATCATCTGACGGGTGGGACAGGTGTGTTAGAACATGGGAAACGCTAAATGCAGCAATGATGTGACCGTCCAGGATTGGTCTGGGCTATGTGGGCGGCGAGCTGTTGTGTCCTGTGCCTGTTGTATTCCATTTCTGTAATGTGAATTATGCTTGCTGTGTCTCTGCAGAAGTATCTGTCTCAGCTGGCAGAGGAGAGTCTGCTGCACTTCCACTCCGAGCCGGCCAGCGCAGAGTGAAGCCAGGAGGAGCCTGAGACACCACCACCACCACCACCAGGGGGCGGTACAGCAGCACTGAGCTGCTCTCACAGCCCAGGAGCGTCTAGTGGAGAGAGTGGGGAGAAAGAGGTCGTGAGAGAGATGAAAGAGGGAGTGTGGGAAAGAGAAGGGTACATGATAATGAGAGTCTTTACAGGGGTGTTGAACATGAGCATGCTGACCCAGTGGGCCGAGACCACAAAGTGAGAAGGTCTCCGGACTGAAGCCCTGCAGGGGAAAGTGAAGGTCACCGAATAGGGCTCGACTCAAATCTGCCTTAAAAAGCTCAGACAATGAATGTAGGCAAAGCACGTCTCTTTAAGGCAACGTCTGTGTTCTCGATTCTCCAGCGCCACACAAAGCTCTCAAACTGATTTCGGTTGCAGTTCGGGACCGAGGAGAACGTGAGCGCCCCCTTCCTCTCCGCTGCGCTGCCTCCGAAAGCCCCTCCCCGAGAGGAGGCCGCCATAAACCTAAAGAGAGTTTGGTATCCAAATTTATTTTTCGTCCATGAACAAAACGTGAACTGAACTCCACACAGCTGGATGTAACACGCTTTACTGATTTTTCGCTTAGTGATACTCCAGCCGGAAGCAGAACAGTCCCTCCCGGAGCTCCCTCCACCTCCGAGAAACGGCTCCTTCGCCTCTTCTCGGCTTGCGTTTCTCCTTCTGTGTGCTGGCCTGTCGCTGTGTAAGCCAGGGGTGTGGAACTCCAGTCCTGGAGGGCCGTGGTCCAGCACGTTTCGGTGATTTCCCTGCTCAGTTAATTGTCAGGTTTAGTGAATGTGTTTGAAGAGAAGAACCATCAAACTGTGCTGGACACCAGCACTACAGGACCGGAGCTTGACACCCCTGGTGTAAGCTGCTGTTGAAGATGTGGAGCTTGACTAAGTGAGCTCATGTATGGAAGGCATCACGGCCTGCACAAGCAGTCCGTCAGATACTTCTCCTGGTTGTTTTGACGTGGCCCCTATGGAGCACTAGGTGGAGCCTGATGTTTTCACAGATGATCTGTCTCATTCTACTGTTGACATTTTTAGCAAATGTGAAGTTATTTTTATACGGATTACCTTTCATCATTCGTCCACCCAACCAAACTGTGCTTGTGCGGCAGATCTACTAGTTAAAGACGTCTTTTTAAGACCCTGTCTGTTGAAGGTGGCACCAATCTGACACTGGGTGGGGGCAAAGTCAGTAGAAAATACTGGATCAGATAACCAATAAATACAATCCGAAGAATACAAAGAATGAATCCAATCCAATCCTGTCACAAATCCAGCCTGAGATCACACACTTTCACTCTGTCATGTTGGTAGTTGGCCTTCTTTGGTGATGGCCTTCTTTCAGAGGCTTTTCAAAGGGCAATTCCACTGATTATTTAAATTTTCTGCATAATTCTGTTGCTAAGATGATGTCGATTGCTGTCGTTCGGACAGGCTTGATGTGAACAGTTCACTGTAGAGATTTCTCTACAGCAACCGGTTTATTTACTGTCCAAAACCGCCAGTGAACCCTTTTTCTAAACGTTTTATATGTTATGTATATGTATGTTCCTATATGTTAATGATTAAAGTGGTGGAGTACATCCCTCCCAATCTGAATGTATAAAAAAAAGAAGAAAGAAATGGTTTCAGGCCAAAATCTTCTCAAAGCTATTCATACCCATTTCAGGGAATAACTTTCTGTGAGGGAGCTTTTAGAGGCGGAGGATGTCTGGTTCCATTCACCTCCACTGTAAACAGTTCTAACTCTATGTTTCCTTAGAATGGACAAAATCACAACAAAAATTATTATTATTTTTTTTTTAAAGAAAGTGGTTTCAGGCCATCTCTGCAGTCTACATTTTGCCCATTCTCGAGCACGGCACCGTCCACCTGTTGGTTTAGGGGACGTGTTTTGCTGAAAGCCATCAATTAGCATGGTATAATTCTCCTGATGTGCATTACATTCTACTGGATTTGTATCTATTCAGATTTAATGGAGGTATTTTTCAGTGATACACTGGACAACCGTGAAAACTGGATGAAGATGATCCATCTACATGTCTTTCTACAGCCATGATCTTCAAAAAAAAGTACTCATTAATGTCACTCTTGATCCAATATCTTGTCCCAAAATTCATGGAGCTGCTTTCTTAAATGAATGGAATCGAGAATCAGCCACTGTGCAGAAGTAAACTCCTGGATTTTCCTGTTTTTGAAGTTATTAATTTATTTGATTGCTTGTGTATTAGACTGGAGTCCCCTCTGTCACTGTCCTTTAGTTCTAGACCAGGCTTGAACTCGTATCTGCCAAACCGGCCTTCAGAAGCTGCGGCGTGTATGTCTGTGCGTGTATAATGCAGAACGCTCCGTACGTAGCAATACTTGAACTGGACCATGTGTGTGATTTATCCTACTTAAGGTGAATTTGTGTAAAATGGAACGAGTGTGCTCCCATCGTAGCTGTTAGCAGGATTTTTTTTGTATGTTATTAATATTGACGTCTCCATTTTGAGACACCTGTGATTTTTCTTTAAATACTATTGTGAGATGTTCTGATGCAAATATTTCAATAAAGAATTTTGAGAAATAATGCTGGGCGGTGATTTTGTGTCATAATGTTCATGGAACGTTTTGTCTGGAAAGTTTACAGAATAATCAGCCAGATATTAAAGCTCATGTTTGGTATGTACTAAATGTACTAACAATCCTCTGTTCTCTGGATAGTAAAATCTTGGGGGCCATAACCTAAACATATCTACACAGGCAACTGGTGGTCTGGTGCTTAGGAAGTTGCCATTGTGATAATAAGGTAGTTGCCATTGTGATAATAAGGTTGTGGGTTCCAATCCCTGGACTGCTAGTGGCACCGCTGAGGTGCCCTTTGAGCAACGTACCATCCGCACACACTGCTCCCTGTGTTCCTGGCTGCGCGCTGCTTCGCTTGGTGAATGGGTTTAAATGCAGAGAAAGAATTTCACACTGTTCACATTGTGCTGTGGTGTGTTCATGGAAGACAAATGAACACATTACTTACAAATCAGAGTTCATTCTCCTCGACCAATACAGTGCAAAGTTCATGACTGTTTCTGTTCTGATCTGGCCAGCAAAGCGATAAGAACGATCAGAACGTCCCTCTTTAATGACTTTATGTGCCTGCTGTGTTATAAACAGAGCTCTTTACGAACACAGTGATAATACACGCATGCTGGAACTGATCCGATTCAGTGTGCCGAGCCGATTCCCCCAGACAGGACGTTTAAATGAGTCGGACGTCTGAGTCATGATTCATTGATTTGAATCAGTTCTTATACGAAGACGTTACATTCTGCATAGAGAAAGTGCAGTCGTTACAGTGACGTAAATTAGTTTGTAAATGTAAAACATTTTTGATGGTGAACACGGACGTGACCGTTAGATTCAGTTGTGAGCCGATTCAGGAACCGACTCCTCCGATTACGTAATTGCTGTGTTCGTGAGACTGCAAGGGGATGGAAAACACCAGAACGATTTTCTCACACCGCCACCTCATTGGTGGTTCCCTCGACGGACCTCCGATAAGGTGGCCAATCAGAGAGCTCCTCGTCCCCGGCCTTCAATAATCCGACCAATCAGAGTGGAGGAGGGGCGGTCCGACGCGGCTGGGTTGCTGGGCAGAGAACAAAGCCCAGTCAGAGCAGTGCTGCAACTCAGGAAAAGACAAAACACCAGAGACGGTGAGTGACGTTAAACCCCTTTATGTGGCGTTTAGAGATATTTTTTTCGCGTTTAAGATGTCTTGACGGTCGCAGGCTGCAGTTTGGCCCGTGGGGAGAAGCTTTAGATGAGGTAATTTGGACAGAAGCTGCAGTGGAGGGTTTGTTTATGTTGTGGTGGGCTGCTGCAACATAAACAAACCTTCAAAAAACAGTACGGGTACACACTCGGACAGAATTAACACACAAATACACACTTCCGACGTGAACACCGTGTCTTAATGCTAATACTGTTCGAACTGGACCTAAGAAAATTCGACCTACATTCATTCATACCGTTTTGTGAAGCCCTGTGTGGAGCTGCTCACCATCAAGAAACAGTGAACAGAACGTGCTGTTTAGTTTCATCTGTCATGGCAGGACGTTTGTCTTTTAAACACTGACCAAAGCCCCCTGGTCACCCCCAGGTCTTGCTGTTTTCCCACTTTCTGCTGCAAAGTCACCCCCCTCAGAACTATGGCGACTGACTGTGAGGCCTGGCTTAACTCCAACCCAGTAGGTGAGTTCTTTTAAATGGCCTTTCCATTCACTCAGCGCTAGTTGTGTTTTCTGTCACAAATTCTGTCTGATTTGTTTGTTTGGATGTGAACAGTTGTTCAGACTGGGTCTCATGGGTTTTGTTTAAGAGAGAGTGCTCAGGTTTCTTTACAGAGGTGCTAAATAAAGTAAATTAAGGTAAACATCATCATTGACCACACAGTGTGAACTTTTTTCTCTGCGTTTAACCCACTTAACCCATTTAACCTGTTCACTAAGTGGAATGCAGCCCCCTGTACTTTTTGGAGGGTTTTGTTTAGACGTTATATTTTATGTTTTATATATTTTTAAGTTGGTATTTTTAAGTCGGTTTCTGCATCTCTCTGTGTCAGTGCAGCCATATCATGCGCAGTATAATCTGGGATCAGTTAAGTTTTCTGATTCTGAATTGTGCAGGTGTGTGCTTGGGAAAAACTGGTGAAATTCTCCTTCAGTCTCTGTGTTTTGATGAGCATTATAACGCTTACATTTTTATTCCCATGCTGAGCACTGGAACTGGCAAGATGAAATCAAAAGCCCTGTTTTAAAAGGGCCCTGTATTTTATCATTCAATATCCAGAGAATTCTATTTTGGATAAAAAGTTTTATTTTATTATATTTTTGTGTTTGAATCACCACCGTCAGACTGATGCTCTTTCACACTCCTTGTTGCCAACAGAGGAAGCCGACCTGAGTGACTTGTATCAGTCAGGGGTCGAAGAGAACGGCCTCGGCAACAAAATTGAAGATGAGATCAATGGTAACTGGATCTCGGCCCCAGCCGGAACCGTCCATGAGGCGCGGCTGAAGGCCAAGGCCAAACGGCGGCTCCGCAAGAACTCCTCCAGAGACTCGGGCCGGGGAGACTCGCTCAGCGATAACGGAGATGCCGTTCGCTCTGCCGCGCCGCCTACCAGCCCCAAGGGCAGAGTGCTGGACCGCAGGTCTCGGCTGGGGAAGGGCAGAGGACTGCCCAAGAAAGGTACCGGAGCCTTCTGCTTGAACACACCGGTGCTGAAAATGAACAGTTATTTCTTTGATTTAGTCAAATATACGTCCACCCAGTCGTTGCTCTGGAGCCCAGCTGTTATAATCTGAATGATAACAGAGAAAACATGAATACACCACCGATTACATGGTTCAGTGGGACACATTAATAATATTGTTCTCTCTCTCTCTCTCACACACACACACACACACACACACACACACACACACACACACACACAATTACTGACAGAGTGAAATTTTCAGAACTGTTCGGCAGAAAATGAAGGACAGCCCAGTCTCTCTCAAGTGTGGTTAGTTAGAGTGGATTAGGGTTGAGCTGAAGTTCTCCAGGATCTATGTATGTGTGGTGTACCTGCTTTATGGTGAAGTTCAGCTGGTGGAAAGTTCTAGTGTAGATCTGTGAAGGCTGAACCTGCAGGACGTTCTTGAGAGACCGTGAGAGGTATTACTGAAACGGGTCTTTCTTAGTGTGCAGGTACACGTCAGTGTGAGTCGTTCTCTCTGAGGTTGAATGACTTTGTTTCTCTTTCTCATCCGTGTTCGGGTGGGTTGTTTACAGAAAACATCCAGGAGAAGTGCCGCCATTGGTCGGTTTTAGGGCCTCGCCTCCGCACTCTGTCGTAAACCAATTACAGTATAAACAGTGTTTACTTTCTCCTTCTCTCTCTCCCCATCTCCTTCTCTCTCTGTCTCTCTCTCTCTGATTCTCTTCTCTCTCTCTTTCTGTCTCTCTTTCCTTCTCTGTCTATCTCTTTCTTTCTTTCTTCGTGTGTGTGTGTGTGTGTGGACTCTCCTCTGAGAAGCTGGATGAAGGCTCTGCATGCTGCTGGTGCAGCAAACCAGAAACAAATTGAACTGGGTGCCCTGTAGAACCATCTTACAAACTCTGTGAGTGTGAGTTCAAGCCCTAAACCAGATTAAAAATATGCGCAGGTTTTTTTTTTTTTTGGCCTGGACCTTAATTTACAGAAAATAATCCACAATTTAGACATTACAAAATTTGGTATTCAAATGTGTAATATTTCCCCAAATCGTTCAGCTGTTCATATAAATCCATATTAAGAAACAAGCTTTGGTGTCACAGAACAAAAGGGTTCTAAATCAGCTACATCAGGTTTGTAACACTGCCTGTAAGTGCAGAGCAGTAAAGTGCGGTGCTGAATTCTGTCATCCAAACACAGAGAAACCGTTGCCTTCAGCTTTAAAACAGCCTGGGTTTAGGGTGTGGGTGTGTATTCAGTATTTTCAGACTCCAGCTGTATGTGTGTGTGTGTGTGTGTGTGTGTGTATGTGTGTGTGTGTGTGTGTGTATGTGTATTTTAATGGACTGCAGTATTTGTAAGGTCTTTGTGTCTGACTGCTTGATTACACTAAATAATCTCAGATTATACCGAGCTCAGCGATCAGACCAGACCGGGGGTGAGTGTCTCCATCTCTGTGTCTCTGCCCTTCTGTCTTTCTGTCTCTGTGTCTCTTTCTCCCTCCACATTCTCTACCTCCCTCCATCCCTCCATTTCAGTGTTTAAAGAAAACTCCAGTTTCTTCGGTAGAACATCCATTACCTAAAAACATCAATTTCTGATGATTCACTGATATCAGAGGTCAGTGTTGAGTTGGTGAATCTCTCTCTCTCTCTCTCGCTCTGTGTCTCTGTCTCTCTCTCTCTCTCTGTCTCTCTCTCTCTGTCTCTCTCTCTCTGTCTCTCTCTCTCTGTCTCTCTCTCTCTGTCT
>JBBPCX010068750.1:0-11936 GCA_037974365.1 Hydrocynus forskahlii
TCAGAGGGAGCTTCAGCCATCAGACAAGACAAGCATGTCTCACCAGCTGGATAAGAGGAGGAGTAAGCCCCCTTTTACCCTCATAAATGCTAATTTATGTTCATGTTAGCCTAATCAATTTGCATGTAATGCAATTTCTAATATATTTAATAGTTGTAAAACACAGGAATTTTGTAAAGTTTGATGTCCATCACAATGGACATCAGGTCTTAACAGAAGCTTGATTATTTAGTGTCAGTATGCCAGATTACTACCAGAGGCCATTCGCTACCGTAGTCGACACTTTTTTTGAGAATCTTCCAATCCATATGGCACATACGTTGAGGCCATATGAGTACTTCAGACAGTTTATACCAGATGAGATCTTTGATTCGATGACCCAACACCAACATTTACGCCATGCAAAGTGGCACGCTAGGGTTCAAAAACACTTACAGATTAAATCAGATCTCTAGTTGGTCTCCACCTAGATTTGGGAGTGATGAAATTGTCGAGTGTCCATGCACTGGGAAGCGAAACACCATTTCACGTGTCAGATTCTTCCAGCTCTGATCACATTTGCATTTGGTCAACAATTTGGGGAAGCCATCCTAAAACCCTGGTGTGTTCTTCAAAGTACGTCCACTATACAATGCCATGACAACAAAGAGGACACCAGATCCAAGAGGCTACACTGTACAGGAAACACATGTCTTTTGTGGCAAATGCAACATGCACCTATGCTTTGTGCCACACTGTAACTGGTTCAAAGCAGCTCTATGGAAAGGAATAAATACATCATAATATAAACTAAACATGCATACAGACCCCACTTCACACACCCTTACACATTCAGTTCAAATGTTCACATGCAGACAGACATGCTCATACTGTTAAAATGCTCAGTTCATATATGATATATTTGTTACGTGATTACTATTACTATTACCAGTGAGTAGCGGCGAGATGTTTTTACGGGTTTATGTGACTGACTGAGGCGACTTAGCCGGAGTATTTTGCCAGGAAACATGGACAACATAAGGTCTTAGTAGATTAGGAGGTATTATCACTTTGACACATTTTTATTTAGTTGTTTATTTAGGCTACTTGTAACCTTGATGCAAAAGCCATTGGTTTTAGCCTAACTTTTCTAGGCAAGTTTCACGTGTCCAAAATTTTTCTTTTTGTTTCCCCAAGCGTTCCCATTTTGTGGTCTATGCACTTGTTTAAAAAGGCACCATGAGAGTGACTCGGGTGTACACCTAATATATCATTTTTGCAAATTTCTGAAGTCTCAGAACTTTTTTTACTGGGTTATGTGAAGATCATCCTGTGATGAGTGCATTATGCGATTCAACATGAACTGATCTCGCAGTGAAACATGGTATTAAGGAGGGCCGCTTAGCTGGGTGAATGTTTTCATACAGTACTTTACTGGTCTGATGGCTGATGCACAGTGACCTACTCAAAAACTAGAAGTTGTTTTACAAGTAGGCCAAAGTCATTACATTTTGACTAAAGATGGTAAGAATAAGAATTTGATTTAGAAATACAGTGCTTTCTGATTTCTTATTTTGCATGTTTGTCACACTTAAATGTTCAGATTATCAAACTAATTTAAATATTAGACAAAGATAGTTTTTAGGTGATTTTATTTATTAAGGAAAAAAACTATCCAAACCTATGTAGCCCTATGTGAAAAAGTAATTCTCCCCCCTTGCAAAATCACGAAGTAACTTTGGTTAATCACATAGTTTGGAAAACTGAGTGCAATTTCACTAGCCAAACCCAGGCCTGATTACTGCCAGACCTGCTGAACCATGAGGTCACTTAAAAGTAGTTTAAAAGATCCCAGAAAAGGAAGACATCATGCCACGATCTAAAGAAATTCAGGAACAGATGAGAAAAAAAGTGATTGACGTCTATTTGTCTGGAAAAGGTTACAAAGTCATTTCTAAAGCTTTGGGGCCTACAAAGAGTGCAGCAACAACTCATCCAAGAGGTCACAAAAGAACCCAGAACAATATCTAAAAAACTGCAGGCTTCACTTGCCTCAGTTAAGGTCAGTGTTCATGACTCAACCATATGAAAGAGACTGGGCAAAAATGGCATGCATGACAGGTTCCAAGGCGAAAACCACTGCTGACCACAAAGAACACAAAGGCTTGTCTCACTTTTGACAAAAACATCTTGCTGATCCTCATTTCTTTTGGGACAATATTCTGTGGACTGATGAAACAAAAGTTGAATTGAAATGTCCCGTTACATCTGGCATGAAAGTAACACAGCATTTCAGAAAAAGAACATATGCCATCAGTAAAACATGGCAGTAGTGTGATGGTCTGGGGCTGTTTTGCTGCTTCAGGACCTGAAGCGCATTTAACTAGGTCTGACTTAACTCGATGGTTAAGTGCGAACTCGCACTTGACAAATCGCGGGTGTCCCAGGTGTTGTTAATTGGTACTACGAAGCGTAATATGACGTAGATTAGTTGAATTAGCGAGTACTTATCATGGCTGTGTGCATACCTATAAATGGGGTGCATTCAATAGCGCAAGTCACCGTTTTGAATCATGGCGCGGGCACCTTACTACACAGAGGAAGAATGCCTCATCATGATGCAAGGCTACGAGGAGCAGAAATCGGTGCTGCAGGCCAAATCAAACACAGCAGCAGCCAACTAAAGCAGGCAGGCTTGTTGACAACGCATTGCGGACTGAGTAAATGCGTAAGTACTTGTGCATTGTTCTCAGTCTTACTTTAATTAATACAATTACTAAAATTAATACAATACTGTAAATAAATATAGAGGTTCATAGATGTGTCATATGTCAGAAGTGGGCCTTTTAATTAATTTAATACCACCTAAAGTGCAATTACTGGGAGGTTACTCAGTATTTAATCTTGTGTTAACAATAACATTTCAGATGCAATGGCTGTGGTGGGAAGCGTACTTGGCAGCATAAAAACATCATTTCAAGTGGTAGGCTCATGTTTCTGTGTTTTACAGTCAATAAGAAAAAGGTTGGTGTGAAGGCGACAGGTGGAGGGCCTCCTGAAGCTTTCACACCTGCAGAGGAGTTGGCATTGGCCAACAACAGAGGAAGGCCCATTATGGAGGGCGTTGAGGGAGGCGTCCAGTCAGACCCAGGTGGCACAGTAATGTCCACCCTTTATGTGCAGGGTAATATCACAATCACTCTGTACTGTGTGTAAATGTGTGCAGTCATGACCTTCCATTTCATGTGTTGTGTTCAGTGGAGGGGGAGAATATTCAGCTGCTCCAGCCGCCAACAGAGCCCAACACCACCTGTGAGCCTGAGGTACAGGTGTGTGTGCACACTGCTATGTTTCACTAAGTGTGAACCATGTTGATGCGAAATTACCAATGTACTTCATTAATTCTCAGGAGGATGAGGACACACTGACTGCTGTGACTGACACGGACATCCAGGTAGAAACCTGTTATCACTCATATGTTTTACACATTATATGGTATCGCATATTTACCTGTACATATTTTTAAATTCCATTATCTGTGAATTATGAATGACCTTTGTAGTCACTTGCATTATTCTCTCTTGGGAGGAGTTGCAGCAACCCCCCTCTCCTGTGGCTACCACCTCTCAGGCCTCCCGAACAGAAAGGGTACCTTTGCTTTTGCTTTAAATGAATGTTCACACTCAAACTGTATGTATACTAATTCACCTTTTTGGCCTATGTAGGCCAGAACAGACAATGTGCGCAGCCTCTTCAAGTGCATGCTGGAGCTAGACTGTGCAACTGGAAATTAAAAAGCTCAAGCTCGAAATTGAGAAGCTTGAGCATGAAAAGAAGGTATTGCCATACATTCACCAGTCTTTCATCCATATGTGTGTGCCATCACTGAATTTTCACTTTCCATTTGTAGGAACAGGAGCAAAAAAACAAAGACAAATGACAAAGCTTCATTGTGTTCATCTGTATTTATTATTCCTTTTGCCATCATTCGAAAAACTGCTCCGTGATGGCCTCTCACAGCACGCCCTGTGGGGTGGTCGAGGGTCAATGGGTCCACAATATCGGGGGGCATAGGCATCGGGAGTGGGGTCTTTTCCCTTCAGATGGTGGCAATGTTGTGTAGTACTACACGTGGTGATACCACCTGACAGGCCCTCTCGGGCTTCATTCGTAGTCCCTTCAGGCATGCAAAACGTGCCTTCAAGACCCCAAAAGTCATTTCAATTCTGCCCCTTGTGTTGCCATGAGCTATGTTGTATTTTGCTTGCGGCCTTGTCTGAGGCTCAGCGTAAGGAGTTAGCAGGTGAGCGAGGCATGGGTATCCTCGTTCCCCCAGCAGAAGGCCATTAAAATGTCCTGTGAACAAATGGAGAGAGACTCACATGCAGTTTGAGTCAACAAATCTTTAGGATGCAGATTGCATTGCCTTCCTCAAATCGTTGGGATAGTGTGGACTCCCTAAAAATGCAGGAGTCACGGACTGAGCCTGGCCCCCGTGCATCCAGGATTGTCACTATGAGCTGGTGGTCACATGTCATCTAAGGATCGAAAGTCATTAGCTCGTTCTGCTATTGTAACATCAAAAGGATGTTCTTGTATGACATTCAAGAATAAAAGATGTGCCATGGTGTTTCACAAGGACATAATTTACATCAGGGTAGACCAGCAGCCTGTATGGGGTGAGAAAAGGACTAAAAACTTGTCAGAAAAAGGGGGAAGAAATATGAGATGCCCCTAGATTAACATCATAACCAATATGGATTAAGGATGAGGCTAACAAAATACAAATCACCACCTTAGACAGAAAAGTGATATACTCCATATAACAGGTCAGTTAGTAAAGATACCTGTACATTGATGCTGTGAATGGATTTACAATTCACATAATCAGCCTCATGCTCTCCCAGAGGTGTGCTGATAGGGATGTGTGCGCAATCAGTGGTTCCTAGGACTCTTGGAAATCCTATGGGAAATTGTGTTCAGTTTAACGTTCACTTTGCCTGTGCAGATACACTAATTTACTATAGTAAATTACCTGCGTAAAATCCTTCTTTAATCTGCAGCGCACTTAAATGGCCAGGGAAAACCACAAATACATCCAACAGTTTAGACAGAACAAGTACCACCTTGCGAACTGCACGGCAAACAGTATTCTTGCTCAGATTTTCAGCATCACCGATGGAATACATGAATTGGCTACACGCTAAGTAGCGCGATAGAGAATATCGTCCGGATATGCCAGCGGATTCTGTCGGTCTCTAAAGACCCTTGCCCTGCGGAGAGAGCCCCTCACGATTCGTGCGCCGAGGTCCAGTGGATCATCCAGATACGCCATTGCGTGAGAAGTGATGTATGTGGAGGGGCGGGGCTTGCAGGGGCGGGTTCACGCTAAAGTGCGAGTTAAATTAGAACATATTCTGGTCCGACCAAGATTATCCCACTGCGTAAATTGCCACAGCAACATACATCGTGATAAACCTGTTCACCTTTGGTAGGACCGGTTAATCATGAAGTTACGCCTCACGTGATCAAGTTACTCTCGAATTTAGTGTGATAAGCCAAAAATCGCGCTTCGTAGTACAGGCCGCTGTGACTGATGGAACCATGAATTCTGCTCTCTACAAAAAAATCCTGAAGGAAGTCTGGACTTGAATCCAATTGAGATGCTGTGGCATGACATTAAAAAGGCGGTTCATTCTCAGAAACCCTCCAATATGGCTGAATTAAAAGAATTCTGCAAAGAAGAGTGGGACAAAATTCCTCCACAGTGGTGTGAAAGACTCATTCCCAGTTGTTGCTACTAAGGGTGGCACAACCAGTTATTAGGTTTAGGGGGCAATTACTTTTTCACATAGGGCCATGTAGGTTTGAATAGGTTTTTTCCCTAATAAATAAAACCATCACTTAAAAACTGCATTTTGAGTTTACTTGGGTTATCTTTGTCTAATATTTAAATTAATTTGATAATCTGAAACATTTGAGTGTGACAAACATGCCAAAAAATAAGAAATCAGAAAGGGGCAAATACTTTTTCATAGCACTGTAAACTGCCAAGTTAAAATTGTTGATTTTTGGCTGTTTTTATGCCATGTGTTTTACTTGCAACAATATAAAATGTTACACATTATGTGCAACCCTAGTTTACCCTTAAAAGGTTAAAGCTGTGGTCAATGTGAGGACTGGTTAATATGGTAATTACTCTGTATTGTGCCAACTCTGGAGTTTGTCTCCCCTCACAGGCTGTGGGTTAAATAACTCCCCAGTTGGTTTGGCTGCCTGCATCTTGAAGTTCAGCACCTGGACAGATTTTAAGAACAGGGACCTTGAAGATGGGGGTTTAGAGAGGTAAGAAAGAACAGTCATGAACTTATGGAGAAGTAGTTATATTTACTTAGTTATGCAGCAGAGTATAAAGTTGATCGCTTTCCTTTCAAACTTTTGTAAAATATAAAGCCCCGGGTGCATGCATGTTCATCATGTGATCAGTTTTGCATCATGATTCCATCTCATTTTTGAGCATTATCATTTTAGTTTAGTCCAAAAATCTGTCAATTAAAGAATAGCCTGCTCAAGGTTCAAAGACATCCGCTCCTACTCCTACATGCTGCGAGGAGGACACTTTGCAGCCTTTGAGGAACCTGCACTGCTGGCCCAAGATTTGTTGCAATTTGTGGAGAAAGTGGAGAGCAACAGGCCTACACAACTACTGCATTCTAGTGTCAAGACATTGCATTACTTTAAAGTGAAATTAAGGAAAAATAGGGCAAGATAAGTAACACAGTTCATTTGAAAGTTCATGTCAACTACATTGCCTGTTTACACTTTATATCTGCATAAAAGCACACTGATTATAGCACTGCTATAATATTAATAAATTATGGGCTGATAGTGTGGTCTGAAGGTTTGTAAACTCCTCATCAAATGTTTCTTCTAAAATCAACTGTACTGAGAGAGTTTGTCTCTTCTGTGCTGCAGCAACATCCTCTGGTCTTCTTTGCACCAAATATTAAATTGCTGTGAAGATTTAATTGCATTCAATGAGAGCATTAGTGAGATAAGGTATTGGAGGGTTGCATGGTATGGAGCATGATAACCTTGTGCAGCTGTTCCAGATCTTTTCCTTCTACTGGCAATGCTTAGAGTATATACAATGTGTGTGCATGCAATCACTTAAAATTGAATTCACTGTAGAAGGGATGTTTGGATACTTGTATATGTATAGGTTTATAGCTTAAGATACATAGATTTATAGTGTATTTGATGTCAAATAAAGATTTCATTTGCATAACCTGCTTCTGAAAATGAAATTAAGAAAAAACAAACAAAAAAAACCAAAAAAACACTTCAACCAAATATTAGTATTTTGTCTTGTGAGAACATTTATTAGAAAGATAGAGAGAGAGAATACTTGGCACAACGTAGAAAAGACATCAAAAAGGTATAAAATCAAAATTGAAAAATTTACTGAAAAATAACTGCGAACCACAATATTTCAGTGCCTCTTCTTACATGGCAAGAGGACTTGCATACAGAAAATGCATCCATCATATTTTAAATGCAACTAAAATTGATTATGGAAGAAAAGCACACATATGACCTATACTGTCAGCCGCCTGAGTTAAATGGTTTAATTAAAACTTGAATGAAGTTCCTGAATGAAGCATGTAAAACTGACTGAATTTGAGCTCCCTGAGGATGGAGTTAGACGTAGTTAAATGCTCTGAAGCCTCATTCTTCTCTGCTGTAAAATGCTTTCTTTTCTAACACAGGAGCGATGCCATACAAGGACCACGTGTGAAAGTTTTTAAAGAACCACATTTGTAAATGAGATATGCATATGCGAAGAACCTTTTTTTTTTTAAGTTTATAGAACCTCCATATAATGTAAAGATTCTAGAGAAAAAGTTAAAAAAGCATCTTTAAACTTTCACTAATCATTTAAAACAAAACAGAAAAACAGTTCTTTAAAAGAAACAATCCATTGAAAATTTTTCAGGGAACCAAAAGTGGTTTCTCTATAGCACCACTCCAACAACCAGTTCCTGTCATTTCCCTGTCATTTACAGAAACCCTTGATCGTCACTGGAGCTTGAAACCATATGTAATCCTCCCACTCTCTGGTGGCTGCCTTTGCTTGCCTACTCAAATTATCAGATGCTAATGAAATGACCTGTTTCTTTATCCTTGTAGGCACTTTAAAGTCAACTTTTGGCTTAAACCACGATATGCCACAGTTCCTATGGGCGAGCACCATGACTGTAGTGGCCATGAGTCGTACTGGTTTTACGTCGGATAGCAAGTCAGCCACAAACAGAGAACGGAAAAGCTGCCTCAAACACGAAGATGTCCTCAAACTCCTCTCGCCACCTCCCACAACTAAAGCCTCCATGTTGACCTCATACAGCTCGGTGGGCAGGACTGTAGAGCCACCCAGCATGAAGAGCACTCGAGGGACGTGGCTAAGAGAAAAAAGCACCTCTAGGTTTCCCAGCACGTTGTCCAGCTCTTGCAGTGTCCGTTGACATTGATGCCAATTCTGGCTTCCAGATGTTTTGGTAGATTTCTTGACTCTCGTTTCCTCTGGCTTAATGAAGAAACCGGGTGGTGATGGTCAAAATACAGCATGCAAAACAAGAAACAGATGTGGGGATAAATGAGATTTTTAAAAGAATGATTGTCCAATGAAAAGCTTTTTGTATCTGTTTTTTTAAGTTACAATTAAAAAAACCAGATACCAATAGCTAATTATTTTGCTTTATCAATTTTGTTTCACAGCAAGGTTTTAAAACAAGTTCTTGGGAGAACTAAACCTCCCTCCCACTGTGTGGTAGCTAGTCGAATTCATGTGGGAGTTGAATGAAGGACAAGATAAATTTAGAATGTCATGTTATTGGCTATAATTAGTATAAAAGTAAGTATATATACTATTTCCTATGGCTAAGGCCACAGTTCTGCATAGGTATAATTTACATATAGTTTATGCATACTTAAAAAGTAAGTGAGACCATTAACAAAAGAGTGCAAGACCACGGAGTACACACCATGTACAACTGGGTCCTACCACAGGTGTACATATGTTAGTGTGATAGGTCAGCATATTAGAGTCTATTTCTATACATGTCTAATACAACTAGTCTGAACAAATTAACAATTATTTTGTACTTGGCTTCAGGGTTCAGAGGGTTATCTAGGAGTGTTAGGTGTTTTCACTAAACATTATAGGAGCTGAGACAGGAAGAGTTTTTGGAAGGACACAATGGGTGTTTTGGAGAGCTTGCTGCTATTCTTTTTGTCAGCTATCTTTTTGTTGGGTGGGGGGAGGGGGGAGGCATCCTCTAGTGCAAATAAAGTTTTAGGAGGTTGCATTTGCCTCTGTGTTGTTTTGGGATCACCATCATTTATACTTGAAGCTTACTTTATTTTTTATATTTGGGACTGTCTTTACCTGCACCTGTCAACAATATTTTGTGAGGGAGAATGGGAATTCCTGTAAACTTGTAAGCTGGAATGTCAAGGGCTTAAATCACGCTGTTAAAAGGAGGAAGGTGTTCTTACACATCAAACAGTATAAAGCGGCAGTTGTTTTTCTACAGGAAACACAGATCTGTCGGTGGGATAACACTCGCCTCATGTCTCGGTGGGTGTGGCAGCATGTGATACCACCGCTGGAATGTATTTGTTTCTGGCAAACTATATAATACCAAAGTAATACTGGCCAATGTATATGCCCTCAACGTTGATAATGTGAATTTCTTCGAGCATGTTTTCTCCTCATTACCTGATCTCATACTCTCTCATACGTGATATGTTGGTTGGATCCTGTGCTAGTTTGATCCTCTCCCAGCTCTATCACAATAAGTAAATCTGCTTCCAGTCCTCTTTATCTAATTATGGTGTCTCTGATGTTTGGCGCTGTCTCCATTCCAAAGGAAGCGAGTACTCAATTTTCCACCGCACCTATTCTAGGATAGATTATTTTCTCATCGGTAACCAGTTGCTTTCACTGGTCCGCTCCTGTGATTACCAGAGCATAGTGGTGTCGGACCACGAGGAGCTTGTGCTATCTATGAACATTTTTGATGTTCCTCAACACAAGACACTGGCATTTTAAGGACTTCTGGCAGATAAGGATTTTTTTTTACTTAATGGAAAAATAAATTACCTTTTTTCCCCCAAACACATACTACAGAGGAGACCTCTAGCCTGATAATCTGGGATACATTAAAAGCCTTTCTTAAAGTAAATTATTTCCTATTCTGTAAACATGAAGAAAAAGGCTCATACAGAGCTATTTGAGTTAGCTAAACAAATAAAGGAAATAGATCAGCTGTATGCCAAGGAAAGAAAAAGAAGAATAAAAAACTATAAAAAAAAAACAATAACAGTAACCCCCCCACTTTAACGCGGATCAGCAGTCGCGGTTTCAGTCCAACGTAGATTTTTTCAGAGAACCAAACTAATAATTGTTCACTGAAAGCCCCGCACTAAGCAAAAAATTGTAACATAAATATTAATGTAAATTCAACCACATGTCCATATAAAAAATAACTATACATTTGTTGGTACTGTCCAAAAAACACTAAGAATGCACGTCTTGGGATGGTGAAATGGTATTTTTATTACTGTAAATTAAATGAATGTATTACTGTATTTACCCTGCTTATACCAAAGAAAACGACAGCGCATACCAAAGAAAACGCCCATGTATGAATTACAGTACAGTCTATTTTACATTCTAGCACTGCGGGAGTTCAGTGTAAACTGTACAGTACAAATATGGGTTTACCTTTAATTTCATTTTAAACTCAGCTTAAGCCATTACCCTGAAAGAAAATGTAAAGTGTTTTGGGAGCATATCTGGGGGCATAGTTAGGGTTTACACTATAAAAATAGGCATTTTTTCACTATACGCGGGGGGCTCTTGGAACGTAATATAATAAATACTGTATATTACTGTATATAATAAATGTGTGAAGCTCCAGACTAAATTTGACCTTCTTTCGACATACTCAGTCAAATGTCAGCTTTTGAAGAGCAAAAGTTTGTTTTATATCCATAGTGAAAAATCCATTAGGATGCTAGCCAACCAGCTGAAAGGTATCTAGGCAAAACAACATATCACAAAAATTAGTAGTACTGTAACCCCCCGGTTACACAGATCAGGAGTTGCAGAATCAGTCTAACTGATAATTGTACGTGGAAATCCCCACAATAACGCGAAAACTGCTAATATTCTCTGCATTTTTTTTGGTTGGTTTTTTTGTTGCAATGTTTTTTTTTTAAAACACATTTTAGTTCTAAATTATTAAGAAAAATATAATTTACTAATTTTGTAACATAAAAAGTAATCCAAATGTAAATTCTGATAAATTTCCAGTTATTGGCTGCTGCCCTCCTCTTCTTGTGTTTTCGTTTCGTTCTTCTGAAAGCTCTAAGATGCCGCCCAAATGCCCTGCGCCTTCTTGCAATGCACCTAAGCGCAAGAGAAAGTGTAAGACACTCCAGGAGAAGGTTGAACTACTATGCTCCAGGAAGGAAAAGGTTATGCTGCTGTAGCACGCCATTATGAACAGTAAATTACTGAACTGTAAAAATGATTGGTGATTACCCGTACATTTTACTGTATTTTTTATTACTAATACAATTAAATTACTGTATTTACTCTGCTTATACCAAAGAAAACGGCAGCGCATACCAAAGAAAACATGCGGCATTTCAGTGTAAACTGTCCAGCACATATACGGGTTTACCTTTACATTTTAAGGGTAATGTAATAAGCTGAGTTTAAAATGAAATTAAAGTGTTTCGGATTCAGTCATTTTTTCTTAGAACCGAACCGATAATTGTTGCCGAAAACTCCAACAAATTCGCAGAAACTGCAAATACACTGCGTTCCAAATTATTATGCAAAAAGTGTTTAGGAGTGATAAGGTAAGAATTTTTTTGTTCGTCAGTTG
>JBBPCX010068751.1:0-11934 GCA_037974365.1 Hydrocynus forskahlii
ATCCTCTGAAGATCTTACCAGTGAAGATGTCAGTAAGAGTGGAACAGCACAGTTAAAGTTAAACTGCTGAGAAAGATTATTTATTCTAGTAGAGAGTGAATTAATTATGATCATAAAAATGTAGTTACTGTGTTTCAAATCATGTACTTAATATTACAGTGCATAGACCAGTAATTAATAAAATTATCTTGTTGTAACAATGAATAATAACTGATTCTAAATAATTTATTTGTGTTTTCATGTGTTGTGATCCTGACAGTCTCATATATTTCACTGCTTGTATTGTGAGTTTCTGCTTTCAGTAAAATTTTAATTTCAGCTGTGATTTCTGGTGTAATGATCTTTTCTCTCACAGCTTCCTTTATCCTCTTCCTTCTTAATGATTCTTTTGATCTTCAATTTTCTCCTGATATTAACAAGGAATGTCTGAGAGTCTGTGGAGGTTTTAAAGAAATTCTACTGACACCATCTAGTGGAGGAATCACACATTACATCTCACCTTCTTCTCCTTTTCAAAGCTCCTCCTCCTCCACACCCTCCACCTGCTGGAGGAGGACAATCTCATTCTTTCACTGATCTTTATTCCTCCTGCACTCACTGTGTGTGGTGAGTCATCTGACAAAGACACACAAACCATGACTGCTGTAAAATAGATAAAGCCGCCAGTCATATGTTTTTACACACACTGAGATTTTCTACATTTGCATGTCACTCACTTAATATTTACTAAAATATTAATATTCAGTATCAGTATTCTTTGCTAACAAGTAAATGTGCAGTATGACATATGAAAAGCCACCCAAAATAATTAAAATTATAATGATATTGTGGATCTTCAGACGATATTTAAGGAGCTAAAACAGTAAAGAGTGCATTTAAAGTTAAACAACAGTCTAGAACAATGGAGCTCAATCTTCTCAACATTAAGGCCCACTTGGCGACATTAGATGATATTAAATAGCCAAATGCGGACCAATGGCCTGCCTCGATTTTCCATTCGCTGCCTAATCAAAAGCCTTTGCGGCCAAATCAGTGCAGGTCACCCAAGGATTACAAGATTACAAAGTAAATTCATTATTAAAATATGAATAGAAACTGTCTCAAGAGAAGTGGGACCCTTGTGCGTCATCTGACGTGTGCATGTGACAGTACCCTCCCCTCCAGGACCGGTATCAGATGGCCCAGGTTGAGAGGATACCCTTTGACGGTAGTCCTGGATGAGAGTAGGGTCCAATATAAACTGCCCGGGGACCCAAGACCGCTCCTCCAGACCGTGGCCCTCCCAGTCAACGAGGTACTGAGTGCCACGGCACCGGCATCGCGAGTCGAGGATCCGCCGGACAGTGAATGCAGGACCACAGTCGATGATCTGAGGCGGAGGAGGGTCTGGAGCAGCAGGACGAAGGGTTTAAAGTGCGATGAGTGAAACACGGGGTGAACCCGGAGAGATGCAGGCAGCTGGAGCCGGAAGGTGACAGGGTTAATCCAGTGTGTGATGCGGTAGGGTCCGATGAACCGGGGTGATAATTTCTTTGACTCTGTGTGAAGGTGAAGAATTTTTGTAGAAAGCCAAACCCTGTCACCAGCATGGTACAACCATCCCAGTGGGTGTCGGCGGCGGTGTTGGTGGCTATAGCTTTGGCTGGCTCTCCGAATGGCATCCCGGGCTTGATGCCAAAGCCGCCGACACCTGAGAACCAACTGTTAGGCCGACGATACATCAACCTCCGGTTCCTGATGTTCAAACATCGGCGGTTGGAAACCATAGCACACCTCAAATGGGCTTAAACCAGTGGCAGAGGATGTTAACAGACAGTTCAGCCCAAATATAGCAGCGAGCCCAGGAGCCCGCGACGAAACATCTGAGGAAGCGCTCCAGCTGTTGGTTGGTTCACTCCGTCTGACCGTTAGTCTGGGGGTGATATCCCGATGAGAGGCTGCAGGTGACTGCGATCAGATGGCAGAAGGCCTTCCAGTACCTGGCTGCGAAATGGGGCCCTCTGTCCGAGACAATGTTCTTGGGGAACCCATGCAAACGGACTACGTGTTCTAAAATCATGGTGTTTTTTCCATCCGACTCCGGCAGTCCGGTAACGAAGTGCAGCACAATGTGCGACCAGGAGCGGTGAGGCACCGGGAGAGGTTGCAGTTCTCCTGAACTGGGGTTGTTCACTGTCTTAGCCCCTGGCGCACACATGGACATACTCCTTTACGTCCGCAGTCATTTTTGGCCACCAAAAGGCTCGCTGAAGCAGAGAAAGAGTCCGACTGACTCCTGGATGGCCGGCCATAGTGGAGGAGTGAGCCCACTGGATGGTCTCCCCCCGTAGTCCAGAGGGCACAAAGGGCACGAAGAGACATCCAGGCAGGGTTTCTGCCGGAGGGGGCTCCAAGGCCTTCGGGGGTGAGTCGAAAAGATGTCTTGGAGGGTCTGGTGAGAGCAGTCAGAGGTGCTGCGACCAAACTGGGGGGTCCATGGCCACGCCCTGAGGGGATATTACAAACCCTAGGAAAGTGGTGGAACACTGGTGGAAAGCGCATTTTTCCAACTTACAGAACAGTCGATGGGCCAACAACCTCTTTAATACTGCTCGGACATGCTGGGTATGTTCTTCTTCGGTTTTCAAATATATCAGGATGTCATCTAGATAGGCGAAGACCCAGCGACCCAGCATGTCACGCAGAACATCAGCTGTTGAAACGCTGCCGGACTGTTACACAAGCCAAAAGGCATAACCAGCGTCTCATAGTGGCCGGTGGGAGTGATGAAGGCCGTCTTCCACTCATCACCCTCTCTGATGCGAACAAGGTTGTAAGCGCTTCTTAAATCCAACTTAGTAAAGATGGAAGCACCAGAGAGGGCATCCAGGGCGGTGTTAGTCAGCGGGAGTAGATGACGGTTCTTCACTGTGATCTTTTTGAGGCCCTGATAATCAATGCAAGGGCGAAGACCTCCATCCTTCTTCTTCACAAAGAAGAACCCCGCAGATGAAGGGCAAAGTGTCCCCTGTCAAAGCTTGCTGACACATACTCCTCTATCGCCTTCTGTTCATCTTTGGATAATGAATACAGGCGACCGCGGGGGGGCGTAGTGCCGGGCAGGAGCTGGATCTCCAGGTCGTAGGGTCGATGAGGGGGCAGTTGGATGGCCCTATGCTTACTGAAGACCTCCTTTAAATCTCTGTATGGCAATTGAATGGAGTTGGCGTCGACATCGGGTCCTAAGGGCTCCCTGGAACATGTTCCAGCCGCTGCCATGAGACAAAACTCCTGACAGGTCGAACCCCACTGAAGAATTCTCTGCTGGCTCCAGGAAAACAGTGGGTCGTGTTGAAGTAGCCTGGGGTAACCGAATAAGATAGGAGTTGAAGTGAGGTGAGTGATAAAGAACGAAATCATCTCTTGGTGAGAGTCAATGATGAAATGAAGAGGAGCCTGGTGGGTGATCAGGCTGTGAAGAAGGGGTTGACTGTCGACGGCTGTGATTTTTAACGGCTGGGATAACGCTTCAGCATGCACACCCAGCTGAACAGCAAAAGAAAGGTCAATAAAATTGCCAGCCACCCCTGAGTCAACAAAAGTGGTGACACTGACCTGGCTGTGGCTGAGCTGGATGTGCGCTTGAACCATAAAACGGGAAACGGTCGGAGTCATGGAGGCAGAGATGGCGATTCCAGGTGAAAACCTCCCCTTTTTCACCTGGTCTGACCGTTTCCTGGACAGAGCGGACAGATGGAGCGATGATGGTCAGGGGAGGAACAATAAGCGCAAAGCCCTTCTTGATAACGTCGGGCTCGCCCCGCCGGGTTCAAGGAAGCGTGCCCTAACTGCATGGGTTCCCCGGCTCCTGAGTGGGCATCTGATGGAGGTGGAGGGTCCGAGGAACTGGTTGATGGTCAAAATGGTGCAGTCAGAGGCGTTGGCGGCAGGGCACGAGGAGCGGACTTAGGACGAGAGCCCAGACATTGGTCTGAATCATACCCTCCAGGGTTTCAGGGAGCTCCCGTCCTACCAACTGACCTTTAATTCGGGTGGCCAGCCCCTCGTAATAGGCCGTCCAGAGCGCGGAGTCGCCCCACTCCGTCTGCACGGCGAGGGTGCGAAACTCCGCGGTGTATTTACTTGCCAGACGATCTCCCTGCCGCAGATGGTATAGCCGAGAGGACACCTCCACCTCGCTATCAGGGTGTTGGAAGGCAGCCTTGAGTTGTTTGGTAAAACATCGGTAGCTGTAACAATCATCCGAGTCCGACTTCAAGACTGCCGCTGCCCACTCGGCTGCCTGCCCCGTCAGGAGGGAGACGAGAAGTGCGATGCAGCGGCAATCTGATGGGTAGCGATCCAGCTGAAACTCAAAAATCAAAGATAGATTGGTGAGAAAAACCTCGCACTTCCCGTCAATCCCGTTCCATTTCTCAGGTAGTGATCTTTTAGGTAAAACTCGTGCAGATGAAACTGATGAAGGGAGAGAGTGAATCGGAGCGGGCGGCTGGGGCGGAGGCGCCTCAACAGAGGGTTCGGAACGAGCCTGCTGCAGGAAAGCGACCTGTTGTTTTAGCCCGGCCACCTCCTGCCTCAGATTCTCGATCTCCTCCCCCTGACGATTGACCATCGCCACCAGCGTAGCCCAGTCCGCTGGGCTCACAACTACTGGCTCATTCATTCTATCACAAGAGAAGTGAGACACGAACGTACCTGGCCAGAAGTGTTCGCCCGTGTAGCGTGAGGGAAGAGCCCAAGCGCAGACAGAAGCGAGAGGGCTGGTTGAATCGCGCGCTGTTCTGCGAACGCTCTGAAAAAGAGTTAGATTCCCACCGGAACCAACGTTCACACTCATGCACACACAGTGAGTACTCACGTGAAGACGGCAGGGCGAGGGTGATGAGACTCAATGAATGAGCAAACCGGATAACCTGTTTCCTGTTTAGATACACCTGATGACGCGCTTATTTCCGGTGACCCTTGCGCGTCATCTGACGTGTGCATGTGACAGAAACATGCCTCACAGAAAAGACAATAATACAAGTTCAGACAGGATACAAATAAAAACAAACAAATTGCACTGTGTGTATGAGAAAGATGATCTTCTCCACTGGTTTTTAGACTCAGACTTAGGATGATGAATGGAAAGCCAGTAAGAAGAGATTTTAAGTAGAGCTTTGAAAGTCAAAAGCTCAGTGCACTGACGAAGTGCAAAAGGGAGAGAATTCCATAGTTTAGGAGCTGCCTCACTGAAAGCCCTGTCTCTCATAGAGCGCAGACGGGTGGAGGGAACAGAGAGGAAATAGGCATCAGAGTTAAAAGATCGGAGAGATAGGCAGGTGAGAGATTATGCTGAGCTTTGAAGACCAACAGAATGATTTTGAATTGGATGCGGTATTGAATGGGTAGTCAGTGAAACTGGTGTAAAATAGGGGTGATGTGTTGCCTGGACTTAGTGTAAGTGAGAACACGAGCTGCAGAGTTTTGTACATATTGCAGCCTCCTTAAGTTCTTAGCTGAGATGCCGAATAGGAGAGCGTTACAGTAATCTAGAGGGTATGGTGTGAATGAGAGTCTCTAGAATTGTGAGTAAGGGATTCATGTAGTCTAGAGATGTTTTTGAGATGGAAAAAACTGTTATAGCGATGCGTTTAACATGGGAATCAAAAGAAATAGTTGAGTTCATCATGACTCCAAGATTTTTAACTTCTGAGGTAGTAGTGGTGGAATAGACAATAGAATGCTTGATCTATCTTAGCACGGTTGGTAAATAGCTTCAGTTTTGTCATGAATGAGTTTAAGAAAGTTTTGTGTCATCCAGGTGCTAATGGCAGTGAGGCAAGCTACCAAGCTGGAAGGAGGAAGTAAGTTTGAGGGCTTCGAGTGGATGTAGATTTGTGTGTCATCGGCATAGCAGTGAAAATTCAATCCATGCTGATGGATAATATGGCCAGGGGGAAGAATGTAAATAAGGAAAAGAAGGGGACCCAGTACAGAGCCCTGGGGGACTCCGTGTGTAAATCTATGGTGGATGAAGGTGTTGTCCATCCCCTTAACACTAGTACACTTTATCCATTCCCCAAGTCTACAGTAACAGCATTAAATAACTAAATAAGGTTTGTATCACTTAATAAAAATATAAAAATATGCCTAAACCAACATTTGAAAACCTAATTCAGAACTGAGTTAACCTGTCCCACTCCTGTTTCCCCAAGTTCAAAGCCATGTCGCTGTATTTTTTAGGTTACATAGTCCTTGTAACATTGTGGCAGCACCACTTCGTGACCAACTCTAGTGGTGGTAGGTGTTACTTTTCCACTCGACTCCAAGGTTTCCTGGTTTTTAGTTTGATCCGGAACAGTCTCTGGAGGCTTGGGATCAACAGACTCTATGTCAGTTGGTTCGCTGGAGTCCCACCCCTGAGCACGTCTGAGGTGTCTCCGATTTCTCCTGAGAATTCCACCTGAGTCTAACCGGACATCGTAGGATCTATCATCAACCTGCCGTATTACTTCGCCATGTCTCCAGAGTACGGGGAGTGAGTGGCTGTACTCTCACCCAGTCCCCTGGTTTCAGCATGTCTTGGTCTCGAGCTGATCGGTTATAGTACATACTCTGTCGTAGTTCTTTCGTGATTCTTCTTCAGCCCGCACATTGCTTTTCCTACCTTTGGCTGCAGAAGGCTTGCTGTTGTGGGAAGTAGCGTCCTGGTGCGGCGACTGAGGAGTCTCTGTGCTGGACTGGTATCCAGGCCCTGTGACTGTGTGTTACGATGATCTTAAAGTGCCAGATATGGGTCCTTGCCAGCCATTTTGGCTTTAAGCGTCAGAGTTTTCGCTGTCCTAACTGCTTTGCCATTGCTTTGTGGGTAGCCAGGTGATGAAGTCTTATGCTGAAATTCCCACAGTTTACTAAATCTCTGGAACTCTTCAGATGTATACTGTGGCCTGTTGTCTGATATGAGAATTTCGGGGATACCCTGGCGTGCAAAATGTCCTTTGTGTTTTTTTTTTATTACTGTTGTGTATCTGACAGTCTATTTCCCAAAAATTTGAATAATAATCTACCGTGATGAGATAATTCTGGTTGTCAAACACGAACGGATCTGTGCCCACCTTTGCCCAAGGTTTGCTTGGTATTTCATGTGGTACCAGCGTTTCTTTTTGTTGTTTGTGGTCGACTGACCTGCAGGTATCACACTTGGAAACATATGTCTTGATCTGGTCATTCATGCCCTGCCAGCAGACACACTTTCTCGCTCTCCGTAGGCATCCTTCCATCTCAATGTGAGATGCGTGTATGCGCTGAGTGATCTCTTTTCTCAGTGCAGCTGGTATGACCACACGTTCACCCCTGAACACTATTCCATCCTGATAGCTCAGCTCATCCTGGAAGGAGAAGTATGGCCTAATTTCACTTGGTGAAGCTGTCTTATTGATTGGCCAACCCTGACACATAGTTTTAATGAGAATCTGCCGTGTTTTATCCTCTTTTGTTGAAGTGCGGACTGCGGTGAGCCCGTCTCTGGATATAGGTACATGCCGTAGTATATTAACAGTCTCTACGATGCGCACTCTGGAAGATCGGCCCTGCTCAAAGTGTCAGCCAGTAACTAATCTTTCCCTGGAACATATACTACATCCGAATCATACTTCTGAACACGCAGCATCATTCTTTGGAGTTTTTTAGGTGCACTCAACAGCGGCTTTCTGACTATGGTTTCTAATGGCTTGTGATCGCTTTGTGCTGTAACGTTACGACCATAGGTGTCCTGATGGAACTTTTCTAAACTGAATGCCATACATACGTGTCAAGTGTCAAGATTCTTTTCGCTGAGCAATCTCTCTCTCATGGCTGTTGTTACTCCCACGCACAGTCCGATCCCGAATCAGCGAGTCTCTTAAAGTTCCAAAGTTGCACGTTTTGGCTAACAGTTTTAGTTCCATAACGTAACTGTCAATAAATTCAGTGCCACCTTGGTTTCTTGTGAAGAAACGATAGCGTTCAACAGTTTCGTTAACACTAGGATTGCAATGATCATTACATTTTTGGATAAGGTCATCCACCTTCCATGTTTCCCTCTCTGTGTCGCCCATCCCATCAGGGTGTCTAACAACTCCCTGCCACTCTCGCTGATCAGATAAGTGAAAAGTTTTACCTTTTTCTTTTCGCCATTGTAAGGTCTAAATAAAGCAAAAACTCATCTCTCCAGGTCTTCCACGTCCTCGCGAGATTACTGGAGTCTAGGTCCAACGCCTGCGGAGGTTTCAATCCTTCCATACTGCATACACGACAGTGTGCTCCACGTTCATCCACTCCAGTTCGACAAAATTACCGTAGCTACTCTGCACCTTTCGCTTAGGTATAAACTATTGGGTCCTCTGCCGCTGCCACCATGTTATGTTCTGCTTCTTTCATGAAGATTCAGACACGAGAATGTACGTTTCTACCCAACCGGGTAACGATTTTATTTCAGAACCTCACACACACACGTCTTATCACCGCTGGTGTTCCCCTCAGCCTGTTACCTGTTGTCACTTATCTATAAAGAATAGTTCCTATTGTAACAGACGTGGTCTCATTTGATTCGGCTGATGCCAAGAACTAATATGCAACAACAATTTTGAAAAGCGGACCTACGATTCAAATTTGCTGAGACTCAACGCAACGGTGCTTTGTTACAGCGCCACCTATTGGCGCAATGACGTGGCTGTTGGTGCCTGAGTAGCGGTTGGAATACCGCCTGTACCTGCCAACTTGCAAGGCTGTGCACCTCACGGTTCTTGCTACCCAAGGCGTTTTGAGGCAAAACGACAGTGAAAGTAAAATCTGACTAAAACAATAGGGATCCTCTGCATGCTTGGACCCCTAAAAATCTGAGTAAAAACAGTAGGGATCCTAAGCACTCTGTACTTGGACGTCTAAAATCCAACATAAAAACAACAGAGATCCTCTGCACAGCGCATGCTTGAACCCCCAATAAACAATAAGAAAAGAGCGGTGCTACTAACTGGACTGTAACATGAAGAAAGCTGTGGTTCATATTCACATATTTTGGGCACTAATTCAAAAATAACTGATACTGATAGAGATTTTTACACTTTCATCAAAAAGGGTCTGTTTAGTGGAAAAACAGTGGAACACTTTTGGAGGCTAGAACCATGTTTCATGCAGAAAAAAATTCTCCTACAAAACAGATATACTGTCCTGTACTATTATGTTGGTATCCGAGTCCAGATTTCAGCGAAGGCTTTCAGAAAGGACAGTGATTGTTACTGTGTGGTAAAATGTTGAAATTAATACACAATCTAAACAGACAAAATAACCTTTGCCTATTGTATAACAAGACAGTTTTTAATGTTTGGGGAAAAAAATCAAATAAAACAACAAAACCCATTAATCTGCCAAAGCTTTAATCTGCTGCCACGAGGAGCGCATGGGTTCACTGTGCACTGCCTGTCTGTTTATATTTACTGCATTATACTGATATTTATATTCAGTGTGCTGTGTGAGAATGATATGAAAATAAATGATAAAAGTGTGTAAGAAAAATGCAGCAGTTCATGAGCGCAGGCTGCGCTACAATCACGAAAATGTTTTGTACCACCACAGTTTGTCCACAAGGTGTCGCCAAAGCATTAAAAACTTCTTTCGACACTGCAATTCCTAGAGCTCCAAAAATCACAGCAAATATTTTTACAGCAAATATTCACCAGAAACACAACAAACTGAGAAACAGCTACTGTGAAGTGTCTTTTCACTTCTCTCTTCTCTTCCAGCTTGGAGAGTTATGTGTGTGTGTGTGTGTGTGTGTGTATTTATTTATTTATGCTCTCCAATTGGGGATTCTGAATTGAGTGTAGGTGTGTGTGAACGGTGTGTGTGTGTTTGTGTGTGTGTGTGTGTGTGTGTGTGTGTGTGTGCGTGTGCCCACGGTGGGTTGGTGCCCCGCCCAGGGCGAGTACCTGGAGGCCCGAATTAAGTTCAGTCACTAACTCTCACCTACAGCCTGATGTTCCTAGTCGCTCCCTCCACTCCTCCAAGAACATCGTCTGGTTCTGCCCTCCCTACACACAAAGAGTACCCAGTCCAGACTGGTCTCATTCTGGTTCCCGGTCCAGACCGGTCTCATTCTGGTTCCCGGTCCAGACCGGTCTCATTCTGGTCCCCGGTCCGGACCGGTCTCATTCTGGTCCCCGGTCCAGACCGGTCTCATTCTGGCTCCCTGCTGGAATCTTCAAAACACCTCCTGAAGACTCATCTGTTCAGAGAGAACCTCCCCTCCTGATGATCTATCTTCTCACACTGGTCCTACATAAAGATCTTAACTCCCCTCTGCTTCTCACACTGACCTGAAACTGGAGTGTTTCCTCAAAATGCAAGTGGCTTGGGATAAAAGCGTCTTGTCAAATGACCGTTATGTAACGTAATATACGTATAAACAATAACGTTAAACATTCATCCTGGATACACGAGCTTGTTTTAAGAATATTTGCAGAAATTAGACATTTCCTGGGAAGCATTTAAAGCGAGTTGACAGGACGAGTCTATCTTTAGTCCTGAAGTTAAACAGACAGGAACATCTGGGCTGAACACCAGCTGCAGCAAGTAACTTTACTTACAGAGGAACTCGTCACAACATTTCCTGCAAATTAAGGGCTTCTTAATGTAATACACACACGTTCACCACAAATTAAGAACCATATGAACGCTCATTTTAAATGCTTCCCATGAATGAACCTGTTTTTGCAGACCTTCACCCCGTATGAGGAGCTTTCTGGAGTGGAGAGAAGCTTCTGAAGGCCCTCCACTAACATCACAGCCGGTATGAGCCGCATCTCATTCTCACTCACTCAAGACGGTCGGTCCAGAACGCCTTCAAGTGATTTATTTTATTGAGCAAAACAAGTGAACATATACAAAAAAAAATGCAGAATTCGAAGAGTTTATAAAACTCACATACAGTCTGCGGAAATGTAGAATCCCCACAAACGCTTACAATCAACTCTATATTTATAGAGTTCGCATTAGAATCTCAAAAAAATCCAGCCCCCCCCCCCCAACCCAACCCAACCCAACTCACAAAGATGAAGAAAAAAAAAAAAAAAAAGAATGTCCACATTTTAACACCAACGTCTGTAGGAAAGTGGATTGGAGGAGTTTCAGAACACTGCAGTGAGTGTGTGTGTGTGTGTGTGTGTGTGTGTGTGTGTGTGTGTGTGTGTGTGTGTGTACATATGTGTGTGTGTGTGTGTGTGTGTGTGTGTTCGTGTAACTGAAGGAGCAGTTTGCGACGGTAAAGGAAGAATGAAGTCGGTCTGAAGGGTTTGGAACGCAACCAGAGACGCACGAGGCTTGATTGTAGCGTCACAAAAAAAGAAGAATGATTTCAAAAGGAAAAAGAGAGAGAGAGTCTGTTCAGGGGGGTTTTCTCCGAACGTCAGGAATCTTCAGCTTTGGTGTGTTCAAGTGTCCGGTCACCAAAGAAGGCCGGGCGGTTTCAGCGGGGAGCAGGTTCTATTCCCACAGTCCGAATGGAGACACTCGGCGCGTGTGTGTGTGTGTGTGTGTGTGTGTGTGTGTGTGTGTGTGTGTGTGTGTGCGTCCAACCCCTTCACTCCCTCCTTTTCTGTCCATGAGAGGAGACGTTTCTGTCCTGCACCTGCAACATAGATGGGAAAGAAAAGTTCAGTCCTCACACTCTCACATACACACACACATTACACATTAATAAATAAATAAATAAATAAAATACACACATATATTCTCACACACTCTCTCCCTCACACACACTCTCTCCCTCACACACTCACACACACTCTCTCACACACACACACACACTCTCTCCCTCACACACACTCTCTCCCTCACACACTCACACACACTCTCTCACACACACACACACAATGTAGTGATAGCTTCCATCCAGATCTACAAATTAACCTTACTGTA
>JBBPCX010068752.1:0-11932 GCA_037974365.1 Hydrocynus forskahlii
AAAAAGAGAGAGAGAGAGAGAGAGAGAGAGAGAGAGAGAGAGAGAGAGAGAGAGAGAGAGAGAGAGAGAGAGAGAAATTATATATTGACACGAAAAAAGCTGTGAGGGCCGGGCCTTATCTTCCACGCCCCCTCGTGCTGATTGTTTAGGTTTGGGTGCTGTAATTAAGAAGACAATCAGACACCAGAAGGGAATTAGCCCAGACATACACAACCAGCATGAGGACGAGGGGGCATGCTGGATTATTGAGAAAAATATTATTAAGAAAATACAGTAATAAATGAATTTAATTTACAGTAATAATAATATGGAGCTTTAAGAAGAACAAAACGAACTACGGGAACACTGGAGACACTCCACAGGGGAAATTCTGGACAGCCGTTGCGTCAAAGGGCAGCAGCCAATCAGCAGCAAGGAGAAATAAATAGCATTGTGGGAATGGCTACTTTAAAACATCCTGCCTCTGAGTACAGGGGTATTTCACCAACCCAAGATGCGCTTTCTTTGTGTTCTCTGGACAGTACTAAAATATTTATAGTAATTTTTTGTATGGAGATATAGCTGAATTTATGTTAATATTTATGTTACAAAATTAGTAAATTATATTTTTCTTCATAATTTAGCACTAAAATGCATTAAAAATTATATATTGTTTATGTTTTGGCACGGTACTTAGCAACCCAGCACGAGGACGAGGGGGCGTTGCGGACGAGGCCCGGACGTCACAAAAGTAAAAAAAGGCAGAGGATACCTGCAGTTTCCACGTTAGTACGTGGGTTTCAGCGAACAACTATTAGTTCGGTTCTCTGAAAAAATCAGCATTGGACTGAAACCCGTTTTTTGGCAAAATGCACAAAACAACTCTCGACCAATCAGATTTTAGCCATCGCTCTAAACTATCCAGCATGGCGGCTCCCCGAAGAGAGCAGTTCTGCTCGCTTGTTTAAACTCTCTTTTGCTAAATACTTTTGCTGGTTCTAAAGAACAGCTACACTGTGTGTGAGAGACAAAGAGAGAGAGACAGAAAGACACAGAGAGAGAGAGAGAGAGAGAGACAGATTTTTAAAATTTTTAGACAAACTTTATTTTTTATAGTTTGTCATTAAAATAAATGAAAAAACACAAATAGCAAAACACACAATAAAATCACAAAATAAGACATTTACAGTATAAAAACATTTTGCTTGGCCTAAAGTATACTGTACTAACAAACGCACAGCATTACAACAACAGCTCTGAAAATTCCAGATCTACTCCATTGTGTAAGATAAACAGAACAATGTCACAGTCCCATATGTCCTTAAAAACTGCAAGTTCATTAATCTCTGAATAAAACCTATGATCCAACCTGATCCTTGCCTTGACTAAATGCTTAAAAAGTTCAGCTCAATTCACTGAAACCCCCGTACTAACTTGCTGCTGTCGGGTAAAATAAATAACCAGCTTTGCCTGACCGATCAAAAACTTCAGCAGTCGCCCGTTTCTTCTTCCTTTAGCATGGGTGACCCCAAAAATAAACCCAAGGTCTTTAAAAACTTCATGTAAGCCAGTCCACAGAGTCTTCAGCACATAAAACAACCTGCAAAGACGTGCGCAGTATAAAAAACAAGGAAAAATTGTCTCTCTCCTGGAACAAAAAGCACAGTTATCAGATACACTGGGATTTAAAATGGAAACAAAAGCATTCACTGCAATAATTCCATGCAGAACTTGCCAGTTAAGATCACCAACATTCTTGGTCAATGGTTGTTTGTATTAATAGCCCCATGCAGGTTTGATCTCCGGCCCTACACCAAAATGCTGTCTCCACGGAGTATCAGCTCTTCCCTGTAATTTATCTTTATTGAAGTTCTTTACGCACGAAGCGTACAGTCTTTTCCCATGTGCCATATCCAGCCATTCCATTCTCCACTACCGCACGCCACCCTAGGCCCATTCTGCCCATCGTCTGGGGGCGCAGGGCGTATACCAACACGCAGAAAACCATCTCCATCCTCTGGTGCGGTCGCTCCCTGGGTCCAGTCCCTCACGGCCTCATGGTCCGCACTGGACATGGCATCCCGCAAGGTGTCCAACAGCTGTCGCACAAAACGCCGCGAATGCGGTCCCGGCATCGTCGCTATGGCTGCATCGTCCGCGAGAGCCCCAACAGCCACTTCCACTCAGTCTTTAACTGAGGTCAGTCTGTTGGTGCGCAGTATCTCTGTCAGCTGAACACATTTTGAAGTGAGTACTTACAATCCAATAAACTCCAAACCTTAAATAAATTATCATAAAAAGATGACACAGACTTAAACCCACTCTTAAAAGCTGGAGCACTAATAATCTTTCTTCCTGATTTCAAATCACCAAATTGATAAAAATAAAGACTGCTACCTTTCTCCACATTGTGTCTTCCGCACCACCACGGCGGCCCCCCTACCCGTCAGCGCACAAGGCCTTCCGTTCTGCCAGCGACGGCCGGGTATGGGCCCAGCGCTCCAGTGCCATCCATTTTCAGGGCTCGTTGATTCGGCAGGTGAGTTGTTACACACTCCTTAGCAGGTTCCAACTTTCATGACCGCCGTCCTGCTGTCTATATCAACCAACACCTTTAATGGGATCTGATGAGCCTCCACCCACCCCTACCCCCACCCAAACTTCACATGCCCACAGATCTCACTGAGACCTTTCCAACAAGCCCGAGCACCGGGAACCCGAGAAACTAACATATTCACGTCACCCAGCTCTCCGATCACTTTTGCTCCCATTGCTGCCAGATGCAAACACCCACCGCCTTACAACTCTCCCTGACTATACACCGCCCTAGCCCCTTCTCAAACATCCCTCAACCACCCCTCCAGACCCTCGGCCACCGGAGCTATCCGCCCCTGACCGTCCCACCGCCACCGAACCACCGCAGCTCTCACCGGCTGATTCCCCCCTTTCCACCTGCCTCTCCCTCCTACGCCCTTCCAGTCTGGAGAAATTCACCAGCAAACACCCCTGGCCCTGCCCCGCCTGACCCCCACCACCTCCCGCACTCCCTAACGTGGGATTTCCAGGGCACTGGTAGAACTCAGCACTTAGAACATTTTCAGCTCTTTCTCAATGGCCCCTGATAGACCTTCATACTTAGAAAATGTTCAGCTTTTTTTGGAGAATTATTATATGGACATTTTGAGGGCACACTCTTCCTTATGTGGGCCCTCTGCCCAGGGGTGAACCCTTACCCCTTCGGCCCCTGCAGGGGAACCGACTTTTGGACTCTGAGTGAGAACTTTTCCCTTCGGCCACTGGTGGACCTTTATACCTTGAACAAATAGGGGAAAAGGGGCTGTTATGTGCCCCCCTCCCTCCCCCGGACAGAACACTGGATCGCAGCGAAGGAGCTGCACTGCCACTCCCGACACTCTGACCCAGAATCAGGTCATTTACAAGTCTTTTAGAACCAAGTTCAAAACTGGAAGACAGATTTGTAGATGGAAAAAGTGCATGGTAGAGGTCGACTACTCTTATCTCCCAGAGGTGATGAAGGTTCAGGACAAAAAGGCTGACCTGGTACAGACACTTTGCAAACAGTCAGCTGAGGTCAGAGTGTCCTTTCAGTTCAGTATTGGGAAAAAACCTGCTGACAAGGCCTATTTGTTTTAAACAGTTATGAGTAGTTTGTTGAATTGAATGAAATCATGAAGCTGAGCACAAAACAAGGTCACTGTTAAAAAATAACAGACGCATATTTTGATTACATAAAATAAAAACTTTTGCACCTCAGCTGTGGTTTATGTAAGTAGAAGGGCTACGCATTAGGGGTATTTAAATGAGTGATTTGTACAGATGGCCACTATCTGAGCTATTTTCATTTATTTCTAAAGAAATGTATGCAAATTATTTTTTGCCAGTGTGAACTATTAAGCATTCGGTCACATGAAAAGGACATTAAATGACATTAACATAAAACATTGTGCACTCACATGTATGTGTTCACTGTGTTTTTACGTTTTAATAAGAAAAATATAAAGATTCTTGATGTCCTGTGTGTTTGATGCTTCATACACACAACCGCACCAGTATCACAATCACCTGGTGTGAACAGAACTAGAGCGAATGCTGTTATTTGACTGTAATACACGATAAAAGCCCTCTTCACTGTCAACACGTGTGTTGTACATCCAGGACACTAGATGGGAGTGTTAGCCTAGTTTTACTTTTGTTTTGTGTTAAAAATTGATTTGGCTTGAGAAGGTCTGTTTGAAAATGTGTTTAATTGATCTGCCATTCATTCGACGTTTACACTCATAATGTTTAGCACCTGAAAGTGTTCTCAGTTTTTTTAACCTTGGTCCCCCAGCCCTGTGTGAGGACAGGCAACCTGTTGAACTACACAGGGCAGTTTAGTACCACAGCATTTAAGTAGCCTAAGTTTACCTGTACCAGTGCTTTTTAAATATAATTATAATAATTTTAGTTCAACTGGAGCTTATTACTTATAATGTAGTCACCTTGGATATTCATTAATAACAATTAAAGAGTTACAGGGAAAGAAAAACGAGTACGTTCTGGCAGATTATGCAGACATACATATCTGAGAACTCTGAAATATAAATGTAGGCCAAAAAATGAAAACTTAGTTTATATGAATCATTCATTCAATCTTTTTCTGTAATCACTTAATCCTTACTAGGGTCGTGGGTCCCGGGAGCCTGTCCTGGGGTCTACGGGCGCGAGGCAGGAACTTAACCTGGGCGGGTGCCAGCCCACTGCAGGGCGCATACAGACACACACACACACACACACACACACACCATTCAATCCACTCACACCTACAGTAAATTTAGAATCCCTAGTTCACCTGACGTGACCAGGGCACTGGATTCGAACCCCCAACCCTTGAGGTGTAAGGCACAGCGCTTCCCACTGTGCCAATTTATGTTTATTTGTATTTTACCATCAATGTTTGTTATCCCAGTCGTGTTCTAGTATTAAAGAAGATACAAAATCAATGTGAACTCTTCCTTCAATCCAGGCACTGAAGGCCTCATAACACAGTGGGTTCTTTTCTTGAGAGAGGACAGAGGAGCTGTTGCCTGCAGTGTCACTTCTGATACTGATGAAAAGAGATAATGAAACAAGAGCAGCACACAGACAGACAGAGACAGACTGACTGACAGACAGACAGCTAGGGACAGAGAGGAGAACAGAAACGTGCAAATGTCACACTAGGAAACACATATTCAAACTGGGCTGCACTGAATGTGTGTTTCACAAAAATCCACCCTTTGTGTTAATATTAGCCCAAAGGACAGCAACGGGGTCAACAAATATGTGCAAAGTCACGGAACATCTGACCATTAGTTTTTCAGGCTGTACGATGATTAATTACATTCATTGATTAATTGTTTAAATACATTTTGTGTAATTCATTGGAATACACTCCATTTGTCATATTTGGTCCAATTTGACTAAAGCTTTTTCCTGTGACAAGTGAAGTGAATATGTTGTTACAATGGCAGCTAGGGGTGCGATATTTTAGACAGTAAGTGAACGGTAAATTCTCGAAGCTGATGTGATGGAGACAGGAAAAATGGTCAAGCGTGAAGATTTGAGCAACTCAGATAAGAGCCAAAGCATAATGGCGACTGGGCTAGAGCAACTTCAAAACAGCAGGTCTTGGGGGGTTTTCCGGTTGTGTAAGAGTAAAGTAAAGTGTCAAATGTCAACACACCACACCAGTTCTTCCTCTGTAGTGGAAGGAACCTACCAAAATTGGTCCAGGATGACTGGTGTATCTGCAACAGAGTCAGGAGCACCTCACTGATGGCTTGTCTGGTCCAAACCCATAGAAGAGCTACTGTAGCACAGATTGCTGAAAAAGTCTATCACACCCCTGTGCCCCAGCAAGAGCACCTACCATGGACATGCAAGCTTCAGAACTGGACCACGGAGCAATGAAAGAAGGTGTTGAATCCTGTTTTTTTTTTACATCATGTGGACAGCTGGGAGTGTGACGTTCATATGAATGCTACTTTGACATGTAACACCTACTTAAACATTGTAGCAGACCTAGTACACTCCTAAATGGCAGCTGTGTTTCCTAACAGCAGTGGCGTCAGTGCTCTGAAATACTGCGAAAAATGTTCAGGAATGGTTTGAGGAACATGACGAAGTGTTCAAGGTCTTGGCTTGGCCTTCAAATTCTCCAGATCGTAATCTGATCGAGCATCTGAAGGATGTAATGTACAAACTGTCCTGGTCCATGGCGCAAGGAACCATGCCATACCGTGAACAAATGTTCTTCCATTACAAATAAAGTGGCCCGTACCCGAGCTGCTCGATGAGAAAGCGTTCGCTACAGGCCGGTGATGCATTACTGCTTTCTGATCGGTCAAAAGGTTTTCATCACAACATGGAAAGAGGCCATTGTTTTTACTGTCCACAATGAAGATACAAATGAACAACTGGGAAGATGACGGAGTACAAGCACGACTGTCTGTTTGGGCTGAAGATACATTTCAGTGGGAGTTTTCTGCGACACTAACAAATTTATCTTTAAGAGAAACGTGAAGGTGAACCTGGCCATCACTACGAAGTTATCTGGTTTAGGTTTTCATTGCATGGATGAAGAATTAAAAAACCCAAACAAGAATTTAAATAATAAAAAACCACAATAACAAAGGCAGTTCTGACAGAAAAACCTTTTTATTGGTTCAACTCCATGGACGCGGTTTAAGGACGACAACCGTCCATAAACTGTGAGGAGAGAATTGTATATTACTGGTTTGAGATACACTGGAAAATGAAAGTGAGCTGCAAGTGTCGTGCCACCGCAGTACAGTTTAGGTACAGTACACCTGCAGAAAAGTGCCTTCACAGGACTTTAAGGATCTGCCGCTGCTCGGAGCGCTGTCTTATGGAGTCCATGCCTCAGTGGGTCAGAGCTGTTTGGTTTCCACAAGGGGCAACAACATTAGGCAGGTGGTTTGTCACGGCTTACTGGCGTAGGTTGATGTAAAAAGATTTTGTCCAAGTGATTTTACTAAATGTAAACTGTCAGTTTGTTTTATTTTTTTAAATTATTGTAAGATAGCAAAAACTCACACGGAACATGAGCGTGCGGAGTCTTGTTCTGTGACGATATGTGTAGTGTAATGGGTACCAGGCCTGTGCAGCGGATGGCGGTTAAAGATGGGGTGGGGGTGTTTACTTGTATGTACAGTGTAATCTACTTCACCGTACAAACCACTCCACCCTCTCGTAACTCCCACCACCGGCCCCACCACACAGGACACTCTGTCCAAACAGGAACTGCATTAAATCTCCGGATAGTTTGAGTTTAGCACAGAGCCTCCCATTGTCACTGTGTGCGTGTGTGTGTGGGTGTGTGTGTGTGTGTGTGTGCGCATGTGTGTGTGTCTTCATACGTCTTCACGACTACATCTGCAAATGTGTACGCAGTCAAGGCCACTGCCTCTCAAAACACTGAATCCATGCTGAGATATTTCTGTGAAAGCCTGAACAAACACAATGGCCCTCGGACTGGGACAAAGGTTTCAATCACCTGGCTTTTGGCGAGGTGCCAGCGTGGCCCCTCGCGTCACCGGTACGCTGGCGTGTGTGAAAAGATTCTACTGTTTTGACACTGATGAGCAAGCTGAGCCACCCTGCTTCATACTTCTCTTCAGACAAGGGCAAGTGTGTGTTCAATACATACTGAAGAAATAATACTCCAAATCTGACTATATGAGGATATTTGTTCAGCTTTAAATGACGCCCAGTTAATGTGTGTTTTAGGCCAAGTGCTTTGGATCTGCGGCAAACTCTCACTCACACGCACTCCGTGATTACGCTGACATTTGTCTTGATAGCCGTCGGCCGTCACTGCGGATCAGAGGTTACAGAACACATCCCCCATATTCACCTGTCATTTTGTAGTGGAAAGCAGAGCACGCTGGGCAAGGTGTAAAGTGCAAGTCATGGTTATGTGTGTGTGTGTGTGTGTGTGTGTGTGAGAGAGAGAGAGAGAGAGAGAGAGAGAGAGAGAGAGAGGGACACAGCCATGTGCCTCATTGAGTTTTTCAAAGTGATCCAGCATTTTTCAGTCACATTTGCTGTATCTGTAGTGAACAGATGATTAACATTAACAACAATTTAGTACCAACAAAAAGAACAGAAAACCCACTGACACATTGATAATACAAGAAATGAGGCAGTTGAATAATTCATAAAACATTGAAATATGCTGTGAATTTAAATCTCAACCCATTACACTTTAACAGCACAAATCTTAACGTGAGACACACGTGAGCTGACTAAAGCTTCAGTTATGAAGTTTTATCCTTCCTGAGCTCACTCTGGCTGCTCAGTGAAAATAAACCGTTTCCTTTTGCCGTCCCTATGGTTTTCTGGTATCAGTGTGTTATCAAGCAGAGTGCCGCCCATACTACTATGCTGTTAACAAATTACCACAAATTATATAACTTGCAAATGCCTTTAGCTGAAGAATTCATGGATGTTTTCTGTAAAAGCATGTAAACATTTACTGACAGAATTCAGAAAACAAGTTTCCTAAGTACAGGGTGTCACTCATCACTGATTGTCTCTTGTAACAGACTGTAGTCTGGATAAAGAAGTAAAAGGTAAAGCAATTATAATGATAAAAAGCAGCTGCTGCCACCACTGTATTGCTGCCAGAGAAATTACTGTACTCTTGGTAGGTCACCGACAAGAGTACTAACTTTAATCATCCAGGAATCTGACCCAGGCCTTTTCCACTGTGAGTTAATCACAGCGCTAATCACAATATGTTAAGTATTTGAGGAGGGAAGGACATCTTATCCACCACTAATTATGCTTGAACTCCCGGCTACGGATGGCTGGGGCATCACTAGAGATCAGACTCATGAGTGAGTGGTTGACACACATCCAAAGCACTTGGCCTAAAACACACATTAAGTGGGCGTCGTTTAAAGCTGCACAAATATCCTCATACTGTCAGGGTTGGCGTAATTTTTCTTAAATATGTACTGAACACACACTTTTACGAGCCCTTCTCTGGAGTAAACAATGAAGCTAATGGTGTAGGATGGCTCGACTTCCTCATCAGTGTAAAAAAATAGAAAAGAAATCCCACGTAAGTTCCTTCTTTGATTTTTGTGGGTTTTTGCCATGACCTTTGTCTTGGTTTTCATTTAATTGATAAAGAATTTCGTATATTTAGTTTAGGATCAGTGTAGACTCAGCTGCCCTCATTCCAGCCATCTTCATAATTACAGGAGGGTTATGCAACCAGCGATTTACTCAATAAGGACTTTATTGCACCTCAGTGCAGTCGGCAGACCATAAAAAGTGCAACTTTAATTGAGTCTGTTGATTCTTCTGTTTGCTTTAAAGCCAGGTTCTTCTGTAAGTTATTACAGTGCCAATCAGGACAGCAGCAAAACCAAGCAGATTTCTCTGTTCTCTTAATGTATCGGTAAGATACATGGATCTACATGCAAAAATGCAAACGGACATTGGTGTAGAAAACGACAGATCAGCTTTTCCCTTCTTTTCATTTTCGTACTACTGTGTGTCTGGACTGACTGCTTGAAAAAGTGATACAGCTATCTATGACCCCTGCTGCCGACATCCTTTCCTGATAAAATTAATTTGAAGCCGCTACTTAGGAAAGGGATCCTGGTGCGGACCCACAACAACTAATCTTGTTACCACAACTTAGTCATTTCCACAGCCTAAAGATTCGAACTTTTCTCAGATTGTCTCAGATTGTCACAGGTATGACATAATTCTAAAAATGATTATTCCCATGCCTTACTTAATGGTGCATAAGACTTAGGCTGCTTTCGCACCTGCCTCCTTTGGTCTGGACCTTTGGTCCAAACTAAAATAGTAGATTTGAAAGGTGCCTCAGACCACGTACCACACCAAAGGATCAAAATATGGTCGCACCAAACGAGGTGGTCTCAGTCCAGATCAAACTGAACCATGATTCTTTTCATTTGCAGTATGAAAACACTTCTTTGGCTAGTTTGGACTTTTGGACCAACTACAGAAGGTTGAGTCAGGCTATCGAAGAAGAAGAACAGGTGCATAAGTAAAAATTTACTGCAGCTGCATACTGGTGGAGGAGAACACTTATTTCACTGTAATTTGGTCTGACGAAGACATTAAAAGTCCATTTGAAAATGCACGTACAAATGGAGAAACTTATTTAATAATAAAATGAATCCTGTTAATAGTCACATTAATAATGTACTGGAAAACTAGACTCACCTACAAACCAATCAATGTCAAGAACTAGATGATGATGACCCTGAACAAATGTAGAAAATGTATGCGGTATATGTGTCTTTGTAGTCCAGATTTTCAGGTGTGTGGCTACGACTTCATTTTTTGGTACAGACACTGCTAACTCACCTTAGTTTCTCATTCTCAGTCTTTAGTGAATTATTTTTATCAAGTAAGGATTTCACCAATGGTGGCGCAGTCACTCCGTAGTAAGAAGGGTTCGATTTCCTTTACTTTCCGTGTGGAGTCTGCAAGTGAGTTTCTGCTGGGTACTCTGGTTTCCTCCCACAGTCCAAAGACATGCATGTCAGGTGAACTGTAGATGCTGAATTGCTCCTAGGTGTGACTGTGTTTGTCTGTGTGCCTGTCCCGTGGTGGACTGGCGACCTGTCCTAGGTGTTCCTCTGCCTTTCACCCTACTGGGATTGGCTCCGCAACTGTGGTTAAGGATAAGCAGTTCTGATATTCGATGGATTTCACCAGCAGAACTCCATAAAAGTTGTAATACTGTATACAATTAAATAAATTACCCCTCAAAACTGATTACAGTTACGGAACCCAATTTTGCTCATCTCTACTGTACACCACAGGCCAAAAGTTTGGGTCCACCTTCTGAAAAAAAAGAAAATTGTGTCAAAGTTATATCCAGTCCAAAGAAAAGTTTTGAGAATTATTTCTCTGCCTCCCCAGTCCCTGATCTTCCTCCCATTGAGCTGCAGGGACGATCAGGTAGGACAAGTTCGAAATGAGCATCCAGCAAATGAGACAGAACTGTATACAGGCTTGAAAAAGTGCTGGGACGGTTTGGACACAAGTTATTTTTTTAAGTGTTGCAGGAAAGGATGCCACGAACCTGTGGGACTGTGATAAAGGGGTGGTTATTGAGCTGTCTCATCCATTAAACTGCACTTACAGCGTATTTTGTTATATTGCACTTCAAGTCAAGACAGTTACATTTGTTTTAAGTATTTCTAGTGTTTTTTTCAATGCATTTTTGAAAGAGGAGTTTTGTTTAATTTTTTTTTAATCTGAGGGTGAGCCAATACTTCTGGCCTGTACTGTACATTATTTCTGCTATTCCATTTGCCCCAAAAAATGCTTTTTCACTTATTCGGCACAGTACTGGCTCTCTTTTTTCTTTTTACTTGACTGTCTTTGGAAGTTTTACTTGTCTTTCCAATGACAAATTGGTTCTTTGACTCTTAAAGCAATTTTTTAGAACAGTTTCTCTCATAGTCCAAAGACATGCATGTTAGGTAAACTGGGGATTCTAAATTGACCATAGATGTGAGTGAATGGTGTGTGTGTGTGAGCGCCCCCTATGGTGCCCCGCCCAGGGTGAGTCCCTGCCTTGCGCCTCTGGTCTCCGGTACCTGCAACCCTAGTAAGGATTGATAGCAGTAGTATTACAGTAGTAGTACTGGTCTATTACTATTATCATTATTAGTAGTAGTAATAGTAGTAGTCGTAGTACTGGTCTGTTATTACTATCATTATTTGTAGCAGTAATAGTAGAAGCAGTAGTAATAGTAGTAGTACTGGTCTATTATTACTATTATTATTATTATTATTATTATTATTAGTAGTAGTAGTAGTAGTAGTCAGAGTTGTAATAGTAGTAGTAGTGGTGGTCTATTGTTACTATTATTATTATTAATAGTAGTAG
>JBBPCX010068753.1:0-11931 GCA_037974365.1 Hydrocynus forskahlii
ATGGGTGTGGGTGTGTGTGTGGAAGTGTGCATGTGAGGGAGTGTGTGTGTGTGTGTGTGTGTGTATAAATGTATATAGACAATTACATATTTTCGGAGAAAATCCTTTTAATTGATTACACGACCAAAATATAAGCTCGGATTTGTTTTGTTTTTTATTTTAATAAATACTGAAACAGTATTACATAAAACACTAATGTATAAGAGATAGTAGTATTTTAGTTTGCATTTAATAGTCGATAAATTACGTGTATTAGGTCTGTTTTTCAGGAGGTGGTTATTGTCGTTATTATTAATAATAATGAATCATTATTGTCTGCAATTACTAAACTGGCTGTCTGATCTGGTATCAGCGGAAGTGACGCAGGACCGTTGCTGGGAGCTGTGTTGTTTTGAATTTGAGGCAGAAACAGATGGAGGAGTTCTGGACTTAAAATAATAAAATATCGATTAAAAATAACACTTACTGCTGCAAATGATGCGTAAACGACAAAAAGCAGACACTCCAGTGCCGCCACATTTAAGGTTTGGTCTTTTTATTCTACTGTAAAAGTTAGAAAGTATGTTTTCAGCTTTTATCAGAGTAACAGCTTCTCTTTCTGACTTCTCTCTTCTTTTTCTGAGAGATATAAAACACAAATGTAGCCTTTAACTGTTTTTAAATACCTTAAGGCATCACTGTTAATGATATTTCTAAATAATTTTCTTTGGTGCGGGTTGTGTCATTGTTCTGCATATTCTCTGTCCTCCTGCTGCTACACTATATGGACAAAAGTATTGGGACGCACCTCCTAATTATTGAATTCAGGGGTGGCTTACTTAATGCTTCAGCATAGACATTTTGAACAACGCCATGCTTCCAACGTTGTAGACAGAGTTTGCAGAAGAACCTTTTCTATTCCAGCATGACTGTGTCCCAGTGCACAAAGCGAGCTCCATAAAGACATGGCTGGAGTTCGGTGTGGAAGAACTTGATTGGCCACATAGAGTCCTGACCTCAACCCCATCCAGCACATTTGGGATGAACCGGAACGGAGATTGAGAGTCAGGCCTTCTCGTCCAACATCAGTGTCTGACCTCATAAATGCTCTACAGAATGAATGGACACAAATTCCAACAGAAACTCCAAAATCTTGTGGAAAGTCTTCCAAGAAGAGTGGAAGCTTTTTTTGCTGCAAAGGGGGACCAGTTCCATATTAAAGTTATATAAAATACTTTTGTTCAAGTACTGTATATTTGCACAATTATATTTATTGCTTTCTATACATGTTCTGCATTTTTGCACATTTTACTCTCTATTCTGCATTTTTGCACATTACTCTCTGTTCTGCATTTTTGCATGTTACTGTCTCTCCTGCATTTTTGCATACATAACTCTTGGCTGCTCGAATACACTGTCGTAATACAGTATTCATTATATTCATTCAGACTAGTTCGGTAGCTGATGTCAACTGCCATATATGTTGTCTTGTCTAGTTGTTTTGTTGCTCTTGTATTTTTCTTGAACTGCCTTTCGTACTGTCCGCACTTGTGTGCTTGTGTTGTTTCTGTTTTTGTTCTTGGGTTGCTCCTTGTTCCCAGAGGAACATTGTTTCGTTTCACTGTGTACTGTGTATATGGTTGAAATTACAATAAACCTACTTGACTTGAGAACAGTTGCCAGTCTGTATAGCTAGCAAAACGGATGCAGCTTTGATAAATGTCATGCAGACTGCAGTTAACTGGTACATTGCTGCTTAATAATTATGATTTGACGACTTCTGCTCCTTGGATAGCTCCATTGGGTCCATTGGGAGAGAGAAAGGAATTGGGAGAGAGAAAGGAGCTGCTTCCACCCCTCAGTCCCAGTTCCATGTGGACCTCTGGTTTTACTTTACGGTGCAGAACTGGCTGCTGGACTTTGGGAGGCCTATTGTTATGGTAATTAAAATCATTGGAACAGATTTTCTTTTGATGTTTGTTTCGACTCTTTTATGGCATTCAAGTTAACTCTTACTTGTTCTTTGCATATATTTGCTCTCTGGGGAAAAAAAAACTTGTCCAAATAGTTTTTTTTTCTGTAGGAGATAGATAAAAAACCTTAACCTTCTAAAGTTAGTGCAGTTTTTTCTGCCCAAGTAGTTTTGGACTGTTTCTAAAGGCCCACTCATTGTAAAATATTCCCACAAAGTAAGCGGCAGATGTTTTCTAATTGTGACATTATCAGAAACGACAAAAGTGACAAAAGGTTTTGTTCTGAAAGTGACAATATTCTCAGCTTCAGTGTAAAACAAAAAAAATGTGTTATGACCTAATGGAAGGAATTCCTAATACTGCAATCCATAAATACAAATAGCTACGTAATAGAGCAAAATAGTAAGATTAATGAAGTAGCTACATTTCTAATAATTCTCTTTTTTCTTTCAGATTATACTCCCTCTGGAATGGTTCCCTTTAAACAAGCCCAGCGCTGGAGATTACTTCCATATGGCCTACAATGTCATTACACCGTTTCTGTTGCTCAAGGTGTGAGCTGTTTCTTCTGTGATAAACCCACTGATCGTGTACCCATGATAAACGGTGCAAATTAGTTTTATTGAGGATAATAGCCAGTAAAATTAATGGAATATTCAGTCAAGCTGTTATAAGCCACTCCAGATATGCAGTGTAACAGTAATTAAGCTTCAGTAATGCTTTATAAGCACTAGTGTGAAACCCTACACATGAGTCTGGGGGATTAGTGGTCGCCACAGCAGATCAACGTCTCCATCTCCATCTGTCCTCTGCACCTTCCTCTCTCACAACAACTGCTTCCATGTCCTCCTTCTCCACATCCATTAACCTCCTCCTAGACCTTCCTCTTCTCCTCCTCTCTGCAGCTCCATCCTCAGCATCCTCCTCCCAACACACTCAGAGTCTCTCCTCAGTGTCCTTCTCCCAACACACTCAGTCTCTCTCTCTCTCTCACTACAGATCACAATGTCTCTCTACTCTCACTACAGATCACAATGTCATCTGCAACTACAAATGAGTAGATTGTCCGGTTTAATTAATTACTGTCTCTATCTTCAGACATCTCCTGAAGAGACATCTATTCAAAGAGCATCTCCTTTCCCGATGCACTCCTGATCTGTCTTCTTGCACTACTCTTGCATAAAGATTTTAGCACTTAGAGCTCTCGTCTAGTTCTCACACTGTCCTGAAATTTGAGCCAAATGAATGTAATGTAAATAAATGCGTCTTCTTGACCTGTAACCACACTGTGTTGCAGCTGATGGAGCGAAGCACGACTACACTGCCGCGGTCAGCGGTGTATCTCAGCATCATCACTTTCGTCATGGGGGCCAGCATCCACCTGGTGGGAGATTCCGTCAACCACCGGCTGATCCTCAGTGGCTACCAGAACCACCTGTCCGTCCGAGAGAACCCCATCATAAAGGACCTGAAACCTGCCTCACTGGTAATTCACCAAATAAAACATAGACAGGAAAAACAAGCAGTAAAATTAATCCATTAGCAATATTTTCAGAGGCCTTTGGAAAGGCATCTGTCATTGTTTCCTGAGTGACTTTCAGTTAGCTAGAGATCTTATGGATGCACTGGGTTGTATCATCAGCAGTGTTTCCTGGGTTCATTTTGTGTTAGAGTCTCACAACATCATACACCCTCACCCAGGCAACCCAGCTGTAGTTGATCAAGCATCCCAGCAGAATTAACCCCAGCATCACCCCTCCTAATCCACATCCACCTGCTTCTGTTGCTGTCCTTACTTTCTCTATAACCTGTCAGACCTACTCCATAACCTGAGATTTATCAGGCTTGCTCCCACACCACCAGGCAACACACACACTGTGGAGTGATGGCAGGTTAACAAGGGGGATGCAATTTGGTCATTTTACTAACAGGGTGGGATCACATCATTCTCAAATCACTTACTGATTCAAAGCTTATAGACTTTGTCAGCATTCCCTCTAACTCACAGAGAGCTCTCTCAAAAGTAGCTTGACACATGGCCACAGAATAAAGTGTATAAGCATTTGGAATTAAAGCTTTCTGTGTGCTAATGTGTTTTCCAGCTCTGTAGAAATGAAGCACAATGGACAGCCTTATTGTGAATGCACTGTTATAGTGATTTAGAGCTTATCACTGATTTGTATCATTTACATTTACAGCATGTGGCAGACACTCTTATCCAGAGCGACTTACACAAAAACACATCCCTCATACTAGTAAGCCTAGACTTAAAATTAAGAGCTGCTAGAAGACTAAGATTCTACCAGTTAGGTGAAGTTAGTACACCACCAGGGTCCTAGCTGATCACACACTGATTTATTTTTTGTGTTACTGAAGTCAGTTCATGTTAGTTAAGGACTTGAATTTTAAATAGTTGTTTAAGACTTTTGGGCTGTCACAGTTAGATTTAATTAATTACCTGATTTAAAAAAGAAAATCAAAATGCACTTTTTTGATGTGACTTAGTAACAACTTTGTTGTTGACTTAGTAATTATTTTGAATAACAGAGAATCTGCAGATCAGTATAAAGCTCTGTTTCCACAGATGAGCGATTTTAGCACTCAAATCACTTTTGTCAGCATCTCAAAACCTGAACCAGCAGGATTATTCTCATGTGCTTATGTTTGTAGTTACAAATGTATGTATATCAAGTCAAATGTAATGTTTCTTTTTATACATTTTGAATATGATTACTTGATTTAACTGTCAAATTAATTATATTCCACAATTACTAAAAAAATCAATAGTAAAGACCTGTTTGAGCCACAAAATAGTTTTTTTAGATCACACCAAAATAGATAAAGTTGATAAAAAGACCAAAATAGTTCATTAGCAAATTAAGCGCCAGAGTAGCAACTACTCTACACTCCTCATTTTCCATCAGTTTTTGTGTGTGTTTGTTTGTTTATATTTTTTAACTTTTTATCTTTATGAAAATAACTTTGTTCTTCCTTTCAGATTGACTCCTTTGAGCTCCTGTATTACTATGATGAACACTTGGGTCACTGCCTGTGGTAAGTAGATGAATAACTCTTTTTTTTTCCATCCTCTCTTCTCTGCCACCACTGTCCAAGGCTACAACAACATAGCATGTTTCAGTGGAGTTTTTGGTTCACCTGCACTGAGATCGAATAGGACAAGTGATAATGGAAGTGCTGCAGCTGGTGTTTCTAAGACATAAGATAAGATAAGATAACCCTTTATTAGTCCCACTGCAATTGTTACAGCAGCAAGTGGACAAAACAAAAGTAGAAGCAGCAAAACCGTGTGTGTGTGTGTTTGTGTGTATGTTATGTATGTGTGTGTATCCTGTATGTACAGGTACACATTGGAATTGTTTGGAAGCAGCTGACATTGACAGAAACAGTAATAATGCACTAGAAAAATTGCACCAATTGCACTTAAAATGCTACCTGAAAAATGCACGTTGAACCAGAAATATCGCTCATAAGAGAAACTATTTCACTTATCAGTCCTTGGTGTTCGTGTGTGTCCGTGTGTGTCCGTGTGTGTCCGTGTGTGTCCGTATGTGTCTGTGTGTCTGTGTGTGTCTGTGTGTCTGTGTGTCTGTGTGTCTGTGTGTGTCTGTGTGTCTGTGTGTCTGTGTGTCTGTCTGTGTGTCTGTATGTGTCTGTGTGTCTGTATGTGTGTATGTGTGTCTGTGTGTCTGTATGTGTGTCTGTGTGTCTGTATGTGTGTCTGTATGTGTGTCTGTGTGTGTCTGTGTGTCTGTATGTGTCTGTGTGTCTGTGTGTCTGTATGTGTGTCTGTGTGTGTGTACACAATCATAAACTGCATTCTTCTTCCATTGCAGGTACATCCCATTCTTCCTCATTCTTTTCCTTTACTTCACCGGCTGCTTCACACAAGCCAAAGAGAAGATGCCGAGGCCGGGATGGCTGCTGCTGGGTCCCAGTGCCATCTATTACTGGTCAGTACTTTAATGTACTCTGGACAGTGTGATGAGAAAGTGAACTGTTAAGTTGCATTTAGAGGAAATTAATGTTCTCTCATTTTGCTGTTATCAGCTAGTTTAGAAAGCTGTTGCAGTGATGAACGTGTTCACAGAAATAGCCTGTGGAATCCCTGAGTAAGCAGTTTTAATATAAATGTAAGGTAAATACACCACTGATCCGTCTTCAATAGGGCTGATACGAATAAAAAATGCTGGATCAGAGGAATTAAATGCAGTCCTGTAATTCAGCTTGAAATAGCACACACATAGTGGGAGTTTATATTGTTAACCTTTTTCCTGCGGGGGAAATAGTGTTCGAGTAGTTTAGACGATCATCGTAAGTACTTGAAAAAATAGTCGATTTGAAAACTTAATGAGGTTTAAAAAAAGATATTAAATTGTATTGGTCGGGGGAGGAAGTGAAGTTGTATCATCTCTAGTAAAAAGTAGTGATGCACAGGAAGTTCATATCCATGAAATCAATGAAACCCAAACCAAGTTCTGGATTGTTTTAAACATTGCACATCATTTATTTGACTCATTGGATCAACAATGCCTGGTAGAGCAGAACAAAGAAGACATTCTTTTAAAACACTTTTCTTATTGTCATAATAATTTTTACTCTTTGAGTGACCAAATATGCCAATATTACTTAAACACAACTGATCTCTGCTATGTACAATAAGAGATTTCTAAATACAATTTGTGTTACTAATACCAATTTCCTCTGGGATCAGTAGAGTTTTCTGATTCTGATTATTGGTAATACACTTAACTGTACTTTATTTATCAGTAGGATTTATACCCCAGTATTTGTGTTTATAGTAGAGTGTATTTCATATTTAGAGTGTATTTAATATTTAGATTTATTCAGACTTTATATTTTGTTTTGTTCTCTGTGTCTCTGTGCAGTTGTAACATTAGCAATTTTCTCCGGGATCAGTAAAGTTTTCTGGTTCTATGCTGCAGGTACCTGGTGACTGAGGGCCAGATTTTTGTTCTTTATATCTTCACGTTCTTTGCCATGGCGGCCACAGTGATGCGACAGAAGCGGATGGGCTACGTTCTGGACAGTAATGGCCAGTTTCTTCTGTATAGCTTCATCATAACACTGGGGCTGGTGGTCGTTTGGGTCATTTATCTGTGGAACGACAGCGTCCTGCGCAAAAAATACCCCGGAATCATCTACGTACCAGAACCTTGGTCATATTACACACTGCATGTGAAAGGCAGTTAGTTTATTTGTGACAAATTGAGGAGTGAATTAAGACAGAGGGTCCCCTTTCTGCACTAAAACATAATCAAAGTCCAATCAGACATTCATCAGAATGTGGGATGTTACTGAAGCTTTGTCCAGAGTGTCGCTGTGGTTAAACTGATAGAAAATGAAAAGGTCAGAGCAAAGAGCTGGAGGGCTTAAAGGAATGATGAGCATTCATCTCTCTCTCTCTCTCACACACACACACACACATGCAGAATAATCTAGCCGCCAAATAGTACACACAGGAGGCCCTGTGGGGTCCTGACCTCTGATGAATGGGGTAAAGGGGCCTCAAAAATTATGCACAAAAATGTCATTGTAAACTACAGTGTACACCTCAGTGGTCAGTGGAGTTGATACAATCGGCAGAAAGTGTAAATACGAGGTGAATGGGTGGTTTGTCTGTGTAGATTTTACTTTTAATCATTTTTTTTATAAGGCTCTACTCTTTTATCCCCTAATCAGAAAAGTGTGCACGGCATTTCCAGCAGTGTTCATTTGTTTTTGTGATTTTGATTGTGATTATTTCCGTACCTGATTGGTTTATGTTTAATGTGATTATTGATGTATATAGGTTGATAAGTGACACTTACATTTTTATTTATGTAATGTACGTAAGAAAAAAAGATTCTTTATTTAGAAACCACATTTTTTGTAACTTTTGGGACCCAAATTATCTAAATTTAGGTATCCTGATGTGAGTCACCCCCTATATGTGTAACTGGGAAAAGTTTGGTGAACACCACAATGGTTAGAGTTACAAAAGCGAATTAAAACTGACAATCATGAGTAAAGCACAGTTTACCTGAAACTGTTGGGGAATTAAAATATACATCTAAAATTATATCAAGCAGTATTACCAGCCTTAAAATGTTCTCATGTTCTTCTTTTCCACCTTCAGGAGCTCAATGCATTCACTGTTGTGTCAAGTATTTTGCAAACTTGTTTACTGTTGAAACGTGCACTGTACTGTTGTACTGTAACTGTACTGTATTTGAATAAGATGGTCATATTTTTTAACACATAATGAGTATTACTAGTCTACATCTCCGTGTTTTCCCCTTGTTTTTCCTAAAGCAGTGCTTCAATATATACTGGGACGATCAGTATATATTGTGTGTTCATGTATTTTTGCTCATATTGCAAGCTTTTGCTGCTCTGCATATTTAAATAAAACCTACACTTTCACTGGAAATTTTAGGATTTAGGACTAGGAAAACTGCCTAAATGTACAAAATGGTTTGTATAATGGTTTGTATTAAGATTCACTGTATTAAAATTCACCAGCGTGATTAAATAATTTTTGGTAATTGTGAAATTATGAAGCTTTTCTTCATTTTGCTTCGTGTTGCAACCTTTATTGTTGTTGGTTAATATTGTATTTGTAGTAATAAGGTAGTTAAGGTAGTTGAAAATGAAGAACAGGCCACCAGGGAATCAACACCACACATTTAAAGTGTGTGGAGTAAGTGTTTTCTGTGATAAAAAAATCAACTCCTTTGTAAATAATTGTTGTGAATGTTATGTCATTGTAGTTTCTTATGAATTATGAGATTTGATGTCCATTATAGACGATTTGCTTAGTAATAAAGGGAAATTCTAACCATGAAGTAGACTGTTGTGGTTTTGGTGATGTGTTTGGAGAATTTGTAGTGTAGCCCCCAAACGTCAACACTGCTGGGTGGTCTAGGCTGTAGTCCTTAATCCTGAGAACGCAGAGTGTATCAGGAAGTTCAGCACCCAGTTACAGAGTGAGGGTGTCAGTCCGAGGGAGAGGAGCTTCTCAGACAGCCTGTGTGGTATGACTGTGTTAAAGGCAGAGCTATAGTCAACAAACAGCATCCTCACATACGTGTCCTCGCTCTCCAGATGCGTGAGAGCTGTGTGGAGGGCCGCGTTGACAGCGTCATCTGTGGAGCGGTTCTGTCGGTACGTGAATTGTAGAGGGTCTATGGCGGCAGGGATGGACTTCTTTATGGGGGTCATTACTATCCTTTCGAAGCACTTCATCCCAATCGGGGTGAGTGAAACTGGACGATAGTCATTCAGGCAGGTCACAGTGTTATTCTTAGGGAGGGGTACAACTGTGGTGGACTTAAAGCAGGCGGGTACAGAGGACACAGAGAGTGACAGGTTGTAAATGTCAGTGAATACCTCAGCAAGCTCTGTTGAGCAGACCCTGAGTACACGCCCAGGGATGTTATCTGGGCCAGGTGCCTTTCGTGGGTTTGTTTTCCTCAGAGCGGTACGCACTTCACCCCGTCAGAGAGAGCCGTGTGTCCGTTAGGCCCTCCTCAGCCAGGACCTCACTCTGTCGACTGATGTTGAGGGCATCAAAACGAGTGTAGAACTCGTTCAGCTCATCTGGAACGGTAGATCGGCTGTATATATTCTCAGAGGGCCTCTGCCTGTAGTCCATGATGTGTTTCAGTCCATGGCACATGCGTCGGGAGTCTGCGTTGTTATAGTGTCCCTCCAGCTTCACTCTGTACTGTCTCTTGGCCTGCCTGATTGCTCTATGCAGGTTATACCTGGCCTTTTTGTAGTTCTCAGCATGACCTGAGACGAATGCAGTGGAGCGAGCGCGTAGCATGGACCGCACTTCGCCGTTGATCCAGGGTTTGTCATTGGGGTAGGTTTTAAAGTGTTTTGTGGGGATAATGCTGTCTGTACATGTGCTGATGTAGCCTGTTATAGTTGCAGCGTATTCCTCCAGGTCCACAGTAAAGTCCCCTCTCACAGCAGCAGATCTGAACACACCCCAGTCTGTACTCCTAAAGCAGTCCTGAAGCATCAGTTCAGATTCTTCATTCCACCCTTTAATGGTTTTACTTACAGGGGGGGTTGCTTGAAGCGCTGTCTGTAGGCCGGGTAGAGAAACACTGAGAAGCCATCTTAGTTGGCACACCACATCATCTCTGCTCTTCCACCATCACCAGTATTGTTTTCTCTGGCCAAAACACCCCTGTGTCCACATCTGTCACCAATTTGGTTGGTAAAATGGATCCCCAGCTCACTTTTGACACCCACATCAAACACCTCTGTAAGACACCCCTTTATCTACAGGAGCTCCTCAAACCCCACACCTCCTCACGCACCCTCCGATCTGTAAACACAAAGTCCCCAGAACCGAGCTCGGCAGCATGGGGGATCGGCCGTCCTCATCTGTGGCTCTGAGGCTGTGGAACGCCCTCCCTGACTCCCTGAGAGCCCCACAGTCTATTGATGTTTTTAAACAAAACTCATCTTTTTAGAAAGGCATTTTGCTCATTTTCAATTTCCTGTTTTCATTTTGCTTGTGGTTTTTTTCTTTTACTCTGTTGCACTTTGAGATTGCTAAAACATAAAGTGCAATACAAATTACATGTATTATTATCATTATTAGGAAAAATAAAGAGGAAAAATAAAGAGGAAAAATGGAAGGTGAGGACTGAAATTAGGGGAGGCGAGTGGGGGTTCCAGGGATTGGTGGATAGGGTTTGGTTATGTCAAACGATCAGGTGACGTCCAGGTGGCTAAACCATGATCTGCCAGCATCCAACTCAGCAGCACCGGCTACAAATGTGCCTGTGTACTCTTCACACAGCAGAAATCATGGCACTAACCTTCAGGCTGATCAGCCGCTGCCACAGGTACCACACTTTTTACACTAATGTCAGTCACTACTAGTGTAGAGTAGAGAGGTGCTTCTGCTGAGGCCTTTTCTACATCAACCTGGGTGTTGAACTCCTCAGCAGGTCCCTCAGCAGTTCCTCGGCAGGTTCCTCTTCATCGTTCTGGCTGTTAATCTTCTGTTTTTTCTGATATCTGTACCACAGCCAGCCCCCTACAAGCACTAGAGCCCCGGGAACTGCGTACGGGACAAGACGTCGTAACATCTCAGACATCTCTTTTTAGCAGTAGCTGTTATTCCTGAGAAGAATGGAGAAGATTAAAAGCAAAAATAAGAAACACACAGTTATTTAACAAATCAATAAGTATAAAATCCTAATAGTTAACTTCAGTGTACTTTTCTAGCTTCTTCAGTTACCTGGTTAAAAGAAATGTCTAAAAATCTAAGAAAATTTGAGCCAATTTAGTAGATTTTTATCATAAAATTGGAGCTGATTTAAAAAAGCATCCAAAACTGTTTCTCCTTCTGCCTTCAGATCCTCCCGTGTCTTCCTTTTATACAGAGACATCATGTGTTCTAGAATCGTATTGTCTTTATGACATCATAGTGTGATGTTCTGTTCTATTGCATTGTAGCCCAGTTCAGTAATGCTACATCTTCACCCAATTAAAAAAAAAACAACCTTATACTTATTCAGGCATGAATTTGGGTCCAATTTTTAACTCTTTTCTGCAGCTGTCCTAGTGGTAATTCAGTAAAAAACAATACCCCCACCTTTTATCCCCGTTTTACCTTTGAATAAACTCCTTATTTTTAAACAAATATTTGATGTTTAATCAGTTATAATTTTACATTTCAGTTCAACTGATGCAGTTGAACCACCACCATCGGACTGAAGCTCCATGATTATTGCTGCACAACAAATCATTTTGATCAGAAACTGTTTTATTCATAATTTAATCACTTCTCTTGCCTTCAAACATTACCTAACATTTAATGGCCATGTTATCTAGACCTAATAACAATATAACAGGTAAATATAACCAGTGTAAAACAGTCTAGAACCGGTGTTTACCCTAAGAACTCAGAGTGTATCAGTAAACTCTGATT
>JBBPCX010068754.1:0-11931 GCA_037974365.1 Hydrocynus forskahlii
ATATATACACACACACACATACAATAAATTATTAAAACTGGATCAGGCTATATGCATCATAGAAGCTGTGTATTTGTCTTGGCTCCAGCAGGCTGCTGTATGAGGGAGAGCCATAGTAAAGGGAGTGGGGGGACCAAAGCATTAAAAAATAAACAATGCTTTTGTCATTGATAGGAGGCAAGTTTGGGGAGTTTATTGCAAAATCAAATACCTCTCAGACGCTAGCAGTGGTTGGCTGGGTGGAAGACAGATGTTGCAAGCTTCAACCGAGTTACCACTAAACGTATTATGAGGCCAGCCATGATTCTCCTTCTGCACCTCTGGGTCACTGAGGACAGCCGAGTGTGTCAAATTACCCATGAGCACATCAGTGTTACACTCCCAGGGGTTTTGTAGGTTTATTTTTGCTAGTTTTTCTATGTTCTGGATTTACCAAAATGAAAAAGAAATCAAGCCATACAGTCTAACCAGTGAAAGTCACAGTTTTCACTGGAAATGATGAAAGCATGTTGCTGTTATTACCAGATAATAAACATCTAAACAGATACAACATTTGCTTTTGCAAGTAGAAATGTACATATTTTACGAGGATTTGAATTTCATATCATGGGATTGTTACAATACAGATTTGTTTTGGCATAGCTATTGATGGAGACAGGCGCTGGATAGAGAGGAATTCGTCTGGTAAAAAAGATGAAAAAATAAATATATGTTTTGATGTGCATTCTCATCCAACTTGATTCCTGACTTGTATGACGATCCCCCTTAAACTGTATTGTTGTATCATATAATGTTTTGTTCTTGTTGGTTTAGTTATGTTCAGAATGTGAAGTGGATGATATCAGAGTAGCTTCCATACTTAAATTGTTACTGCTTATTTAATCATGGCACATCACAGCAAGCGGAAGTCATTATCAGGAAGGTGTTGCTTATACAGTACACTGTTTCCAAGACACAATGAATCTTTTTTTTGAATGAAGAAGTTTGGAAAAATATAATATGGTTTTCCCACCGAGGATTATAACCTCTGGTTTAACTCTCACCTACACATTCCACCCTACTAAATTGTTCCTACCAACTTTTAAGCCAAACTTTGAATAAAATATAAATGTAATTTATTACATAACTATGTAATTCATGTAACTGCAGGGTCTTCTAAGGGTTATAATACATTCTCTATGCCAGATACATACATTGCATTCTCTTTATGCCAAATACATAAAACTATGAGTCAAATAGCATATCAGAACCCTGAATTGCTTGAATAAAGAGAGGCTTGAGGCAACAACCAATGCAGGGGGAAAAAATGGTGAAGCACTGTTTATCAGCTTTATGATCTAAGATATTCAGATAGAGCCTTATCGGAATTTTAAACAGGAATAATCTAATTATATTGGTTGGCTGTTTGGGTTAAGATCTCACCTCTGTCCTCCCTCATCCTTCCCACCTAAAGAGGGGGCTCTTCTCAGATAATGCTCATCTTTCACCTTTTGAGCCCTGACTCTCCATTGAGAGAAGGTTACGGAAAGGCAAATGCAGACTTGAGTATCTCTCTGATCTTAAAGCGACAGGACACTCAAGTCGCTCGGTTAATGCTTTAAAGTGTGATAGAACACTGTGTGCCTGGAGCTGGAGGCAGCCAAGGACAATTCAGGGACTTCAAGGACTCACACAACCTGCTACATATCACTCATTTTTACCTTTACTATAAAAAGTTAGTTACCAGGCTGACGTATTTTTTTTTTAATTCAAATGTTAACTTATATCAACTTATTATTAGAAGTTCAGTTATCTCATGTCAAGTAAAATCAAGTCAAATATGTGTTTATTGTCATTTCAGTCATCTATACAGTACACAGAGAAATAAACCAACAACGGTTCTCCAAGACTATGGTGCAATACAAAAATCAAAAACGGAACACCGCAGGACTACACAAGTGTGAGCCCAGGGCTGTGGAGTTGAAAGGAACACAGTCAGTGGAGTTGAAAGGAACAGCGAGAGTACAAGTGTGAATGAAAACAATGACAAAGCGTGAATGACATACTGTATTCCAGCAGCATTAGGGGTGCGAAAAATGCAAAGAAATGCAAAAAAAAAAAAAAAAAGCGAAGACTGAGGTCGATAGAAATAAATAATTGTGCAAAAACAGCAAATGGCAATAGGACTGGAAAAAATATATACAGTATATCATAAATAAAGGGTATTTACGGTGGGAGAGAGCTTGCTGACAGTGGAATGATGCTGGTGCTCATAGAGATCCTGAAGATGTGCCAGCTGCTCTGAGCACATGACCAGGAACGTTGTCTGGTCTGGCAACCTTCTGTAGTTTGACTCTAAGCTGAGTCCTCTTCATCTCAGCCATGGTCAGACAGAGCACCTGGGGGTGGAATAATTTTCCTCACTGCCATGTCATTCTGTGTCTCAGACCGTACAGAAAAGTCATTCATTGCATCTGGAAGGGTGGCCTCACCATCACAGCCAGGTGGAGGTGTCCTGTGATTGGTGATGGCCCGTATGTCCTGCCACAAGCGCTGTGTGTCACCGGTCTCTTGGAAGTGACCATGGATTTTCTGAGCATGTGTGCGCTTCACTGCTCTGATGACCTGGGATGAGTTGTCCCTTGCTGTTCTCCAGGCAGCCTTATTGCCTGACCTGAAGGCAGTGTCTCGTTTTCTCAGCAGCACATACTCCTTCACAGTCATCTACAGCTTCTGGTTCGTGCATATGGTGATGATCTTTGAGACATGAATGCTATCAATGCACTTGCTGTTGTAGCTGGTCACTGATGTCATGTACTGCTCTAGGTTGGTAGAGCCATCATAGGTTGCAGCCTCCCTAGATATGTCCCAGTCATGCTGAAAACAGCTCTGAAGGGCAGAGGTCCTTGGAGCCAGCTTTTTGTCTGCTTCAGAACTGGCCTTGCATGACTGAAGAGAGAGAAGTCTGTGTGCTGGGATGGTCTTAGTAGCCAAGATGGCTACACAACTTTCAAAATTTTAAGGCAGCCTGGTCAATTAATTTTTCAATTGTGGACAATCATTAAAAGAATATTTTTTGTTATATTGATACGCTAAAAAAAAGTATGAACTTAATTCTTACATGTCCATTCAGTCAAATAGAGTAGTTGTAGCATATACAGACTTTCTTGTATCATCGTAGGATTCCACTGTTGGCAACTGTTGAAATGAAAGCATGTCATTATTTATCTTTCTCTTTTGGTCAAACCTAAAAGATAATCATTTCCTTTCAGTGTTATGTCATCTAATCCTATCCATTTTTGTGAACCAATTCATGTCTTTCTACACAAATCTGTTACCACAGACAATGAATGTGTTTACTTTTATTTAGAAAAGAATGGATAACCCAGTGATTTTAATACCTAAATCAGCACCTAGACATTGCCCTCTATAAGTGTATTTTGAGGAAACATTTTTATAGCAGTTGCATTGTTATTTGGAGTGTTAGGTTAGGCTGTAAGTGGGCACTGAATGATGAAAGGTAAGGAAAGAAACAAGATTTAGGAAATCTGAATCAGCACAAAGGGAACATAAGCCTCTTTCTTATTTCTTCATCCTTCATGGAGACCATTAAAATGCTGAAACAATCATGTGGTTACAGTTAATGTGAGATTCAGTTGAGCGTACATGAGGTAGTATGGATTTTATGCATGTTTTGTACATGTTTTATTTATGGCTGTTGTTTATAGCTATAGTATTATAGCTATACGTAGCTATGAGACATTCATAACAAGGTCATGCTTCTTTGTTCAGTTTTCCTCCTTTTGATAAAATCAAATGGTGCAGTATATTTAAAAACATGCAGGAAAAAAAAATGTAACATAAAACAACGTAAAAACAGATGTCATAAATCAAATCAAGTGTTTAACCATGTGTATCATTACACCGCATGCTGTTACACTTCACACTTATTTAAATTTATGCAATGATCCAATTTCAGTATTTTGGTTCGCTGTAGCTGTGACAATTCACGTCTTTCATCAGTACTCTTTTTTTATGTAGCGCTTTTTATGACCGATGTTACAAAGCAGCTTTACAGTATCTAGGTCTGAACCCAGCCAAGGGTGACAAAGCACAGGAAAAACTCCGTAAGCTGGAGGAAGAAACCTGGGGAGGAACCAAGACTCAAAAGGGGGACCCATACCTCTCTGGTTGACTTGGAGTGTGAGAAAAAGAGTCTCTATGGAGATAACTAACAATAGAAGGCCTTTGTGTACAGACTTAATCACTGCTGAACAGTTGGCAGTCTATGGCTAACAGAGTAGGGATTATTAAGAGTGAGTGAAGGTAGTTTTTGTTGGAGTCCGAGTGAGAAGTAGTTTGCGATTCTGTAGTCCACAGCAACAGGAACAATCTCCACCAGAGCTTTTCAACAGCAGTTGCCCTTGGATGAGGGAGGAGCACATGGGGAGTCCAAAGCAGAAGAGCCAGTTGAGGACACTTGGGCAAGGGACCCCAGCGATTGCAGATCCGGGATGAGGTGATGACCTGGAGCACCGATGGTGATTAGTCAGGCTAGACAGATGGGCAGCGGTTCCCCTAAGAGAAGATGGTCCAAAAAATTCATGGGAGACAAGCAGGAAACAGAGTTAGAGACTCCGGCATACCTCTCTGTGGCAGCCTAGCTAGAAAGGGCAGAGCTGAGGGGTGTGATAGACATGAGAGCACCCTGAGACACTGGCACCCCCCCACTCAACCATCAACAAACTTGAACGCGGGGAGTGGTGGGATGATAGCACCAGCGTCTCAGAGTACGGAAATTCTCTGTGCTCATCACCTCCCAGCTCGGGAGAAGTTCATTATGGACAGAGGAACTTAACAAGTAAGTTTTCAGTCTAGACTTAAAAGCTATGGCTGTGTGAGTCTCATATGTTATTCAGAGTGGTATTCCTGAGCTGGGGGGCTTTATATGAAAAGCCCTTCCCTGCTGCAGCTCTCAAATTTCTGGGAATTTTATAATCAAGACAAATTTGATCAGAAGCCAATGAAGTCTTGATAATATCAGACTAAGGTGGTCAAATGTCCTGGTTCTAGTGAAGACTCTAGCTGCAGCATTCTGGACAAGTTGAAGCTTATTTAGTTTATTGTTTATCAGAGAGTTTCTACATTAGGTTACTTAGGTTACAGCATGGGTTTTACATGTTGTCCTTAATAGTTAAACACAAACAATATCTGAGGAACTGCTGTGATAGTTACTAAAATACCTGCAGCAAGGCAATTGTCTGCATCTAAGAAGGGGTACATGAGCTAAACAGGAATACGTGATCCTGTGATGTCCAACTGATACATGCTTAACAAACCCCTTGAGCAGCGTGGGAGAAACAGTGGGAAACTTGAGAACAATGTGATTTGAAGAGAAAATGAATGCCTTGAAAATGAATGCCCTCAGTGGGAAAGTTGATCTTTTCCAGTCAAATGAATCATATCAAGCAGCCCCAGTGTCTGTTATGAATAAAAGAAAATGCATTTTTCAGTCCCCTGAAAGTCACCATAGTTTAAATGATTTTTCTATACCTAAGATGTTGGGTTGTAGATTCTGTGTATGTGAGTGTGTGTGTGTGTGTGTGTGTGTGTGTGTGTGCGTTGGGGAGTGGGGAGTTGTAGGAGGTGGGTTGTGGGTGTGTGTGGGTCACCTTTTTGGGCAACTCTCATAGCAATTCCCCCCTTTTCAGTGTCTAATACGTTTTCTGTGTTATATGCAGTATTTCATATTGTTAGTCTTGTCTTAAAAAGAAAAAAACAGATTTGAGTCCATACATTTTAACTCGTTTTCTGTTTCTGTGTCAACAAACGACTCGTATAAGAAGTAATTGATAATAAAATGATTGACATTCATTACAACAGGCTTTAGTCTTTTGCTCACAAAGCAAGAATAAATGGTTTTATTGTTAAGCATTTTTGCTTCACCAGTGCACTTCTTAGACCACTCATAAACTCAGCTTTAACCTAGGGCAGGCTGGGCAAATTTGTCCCTGCGGAAATATTCCCACTACTTTTCCAACTCTTGCTGGCAAATAACTAGGCTTTTTGTAGTCACTTTCATTAAGCTCTGTGATGACGAAAAGCACAATGGGTGCAGAAAGGTTACCGATTTCATAAATGGCGAAAATAGCTTAGCATATGAAAAGCGTCTGCGCTGCGTGTCACTCATTCGCTCCTAGTGTTTATGGAGCTGGCTGATTTTTGAAAGCAGTGGTGAAATGGAACCCAAACAATGCCTCTCCCCATTTTAAAATACATTGAACTACTCTTCAGTAATCCGCTTCAGATGTGGCAGCAGGCATGGCAGCCCAGGTGCCAGCTTAATATGCAAGTCAGATAAAAGAAAGAAAAGGAAATTAAAAAGATCTTCAAAGGGCTCCTCTCTGCTGACTTTGTCAGAGCAATTCACTGACTTTTCCTGCAGGTCTTTCCTGCAGGGGTTGGGTAAGAAGGATAGTTTTGTCTTCTCAACATGGTAATCCAAGACAAGGGTGAAGCCAAGGGCTACTGAAAATATAGGCAAGCATCTATTTTTTTATTAAGGTGCCTCTTCCTGTCAAGGAAACACATCAGACCTATCTTTGTGATCACCCATAATGCAGGGAAAGGGATAATGATGAAAACCTTTACAGTTGTGCACATGATCTGATAATCAAGAAATGAGTTACACCATGCTAAGGACTAATTTACTTACCACAGCAGGCTAATTATAACATTAAATAAGTGTTAGATTGTATTCCAGTGAGAACTATGTGATGTTCATTAAAAGAAATAGATAGGATTCAACCAGATTCTCCACAACAGAAGTCCAAAATTGCCATTCCTTCTGCTGTGTGCATCACCGATGTAAAATCAAACATAGATAACTAAAACATTCTTTGTGGTCTGATTAAGTTGAAAAATTCACTGGCAAGATTCATTCACCATTTAACTGATGCAGTACCTGTAAGTAGCAGCAGCAAATCAACAAATGATATCACTTTCCTATTTAAAGGATAAGAAACCATAACTAAACTGCTTGGAAAGTTCTCAGGCTGAGTTTAGGTCAACTGCAGTTATTATTATATGCATATGAGGGTACAGTAGAAAAAGAGTGATTTTCCTCAGTTGGAGTTAACAATCATGCAAATTTCTTATCACACAGGAACATAACAGGACGTGAAGAGCAGTTCTCTTTATACTGATTAAATGATTCATTGCTTACCTCAGTGTGTTTTGGCTATGTATCGTTTTTAAAGAGTTCCTAGTTTATCTTTTCCAGTAAAATATTGTGGAATCCTTGAAAAACTATGCATGTTTTGTTGTTCAGTGCAGCTTTTTTGACAATTAATCGGATTACTCGATTAATTATCAAAATAAATAGCAGATTACTCAATTCCTAATATGATCAGTAGTGACAGCACTAATCTGAGTATTTTGTCAGTTCAGTTGCCTGCAAGGTCCTTGTGGTATCTCATTTTGTGTTATGTAATGATTTAATTTCACATAATATATATTTATTTTCAGCAGTGCTCATTGAAAACCTTTTTTTTCTGGAAGCCACATTGCATTTCAAGATTAGACACACACACAAACACACACACACACACACACACACACACACACACACACACACACACACACACACACAGCTTCCCAAAGCAAATTTAACAGTCTCTAGCTTATTTTGATATTGGCAAGGTTGCAATGAAAATTCTGCTGCTCCATTTTTACTGACATGAAATACTGATAACATTTAGCACCATTTGAGTCTTTGGATTTTCAGACTTGAATCAAATGACTTCTTGCTTCGTATCATTGTCTGCACATGGGGCGTCCAGCCTTCTCGTTGATTGTGCGTGTGTGTGTGTGTGTATGCGGGTGTGTGTGTATGTGTGTGTGTGCTTGTGTGAATGCGTGTGTGCGTGGAAAAAGGCAAGTGCAATATGACAGGGAGTCAGGATGTGTTAATAGCTGATGTGCTCGAGCCCAAATCTAATGTGTCTGAAACAACACTGGCCTTGGGATGTTGCTATATATGGATGTTGATTAATTGCTGAGCTAGAACTAAGCCTTGTTTAGCATTTGACCATGTGACGGTTCAGTAAGGGGACCCGCCCCCTTTGACATCATGTACTTAATAATGTAATTAGCAAAGAATTAAGGACTTGAACCCTGACTCATATTTTATCGTGGTGAGGTGCAGTTGCTGGCAGGTCTTTAGCCATCTCCAGTTGGCTGAGTTTAATATTCAGCAAACGGAGCAAAGCCATCCTTGATTTTATCTCCATAACTCCTCTTTAAGAGGCCGTATTTAACCCTGGAATCTTTCTAGTCCTTTGCTGTCATATGTTGCAAAATGTGCAAAGTAATAGAATGTACCTTAATCTAGGGCTATGACTATTACTTGATCGAGTCCACAGCTCATTATAAAGCCATATTCAGTCGAACCCAGTATATTCCACACAAGCAAGATCTCACAAGTGTGTCTGTTTATTTTTGTGAATTCCATGAATATGTCATGAAGTCAAATGTTTGCTGTTATTACTAGCATGTGTATGATTACTCCATTAATCATCAAAATTGTTGCTTACTAAGTTGGTTACTAAAACAACTGACAGTGACAGACTAGAATCTCTTACAGCACTATGCCTTGGACATTCTGCAAATGTTGGCTGATTCTTGTAGCATTTACAAAGAAATGTAGTATAAATGTAAATGTAAGAAAATCCCATTTTACTTATTATATCATTGGTAATGGAGACTATTGCCCCCAGAGTAGTAAATGGATCAGCATGTCAAACTTTCTGTCCGTCACTGTGTTCTGTCGTGGTGTAAAGGGCATACGGTTCCACCTTTGTGGTTGGATGTGCTGCAGAAGTGTGCAACCATGCATGCACATTTATAATGGTATTTAGGTCGCCAAGGGCTTTTTTTTGTTTTGTCAATGGAGTAACCACAAAAGACAAGTAGGCTATAAAGCATATTCCTTTCCATATTTCCTTGCTAAAAGTGCTAGTTTCTGACACAAACAAACAGAAAAGTCCATGAGAAGTAATGTTATAAATGTAAAGGCAGAAATAGACACTCTTTTTTTGCCCCAGCATTATAAAGGTAATCTGAAAACATCTTACTGAATAGGCCCCCTTAGGCCACAGCTTAGTGCAGGAAACACACAGCTTCAGGTATGCCTTTCCCCGAGATTGGATAATGTGGTTAAATGTGTCCATTGTGGGTATGTGTGGGAGGGGGGGAGTAACAGTGAGATATATTAAGCATTAATTAATTATGAACAACAGTCGACTGTGATCTCTAGCAGCTTTGCGGCTGTGCCAAAACTGACTTGATAACAGAGAGCATTAAAAAATAACTTGATTAGAGGCACGGTTTGTAAATAAGCTTGCAAGCTAATTATTGCCTAACGATTAGTTCTTTCAGAACCAACACGCTGTCCACACCGTTTATTCTTCCTGCACAGGGGGGAAAGTGAAGAGACAGGAGGAAAAAACACTCTGAGCAAAAGAAAAAACAAAAAAAGGCACCGAAAACATGTTGTGATCATTCCGTAATGCTGCAAGGCCCTTGAACATCAGAGAAGAGATAGTTCCTCATTTCCAGCACGTACAGATTACATGTAAAACACTGTTTTCAAAGGGAGCTGTTGCGAACAACACTACAAATAAATATAAACCCACAGGATGAGCATTTCACGAGCAGTGCAGAAAGCAACTGAGACGTCAGTTAGCCTGTCATTTGCGGCAGGTTTTGTGTGCACAAGAATAAAATTCTTCCAGTGGAACTCCAGTGGAATTCTTTTGTGTTTGTTTGAAAAATAATTGACCCTAAATGCCAGATTTGAGAAATAACTCACTAGGATTTCACGAGATGACTACTTTGCCAATGTTGGTGTTTTTGACACCATTAGCACTCTTTTAGATGTGGTATGTATAGTTACATTTACATTTACGGCATTTGACTGATGCTCTTATCCAGAGCAATGTACACCAGTGCTTAACAGACGAGTTAGTCTCCCAGGTGCTCCTTGAAGAGGTGGGTCTTCAAATGACACCTGAAGGCAGCGGGGGCCTCCGCAGATCTGATTGCAAGAGGGAGTTTCGTTGCACCACTGGGGGCCAAGAGTGAAAAGAGTCTTGATGCATGTCTTCCGCTTCTTTTGAGCAATGAAGGTTCAAGACGGGTTACACGGGTTAAAAGGAGCCAAAAGCATGCATATGGGTTAAAAAATTAATACTGGTATAATGATACAGATCATGCGTGCCATGTTAAGCCCAAAGACAGTGAACCACAAACAGCCTGCTCACTGGACAAATTGAACGTGGACATGAACTTGAAATGAAACAAAAATGCAATTTGAAACCATAGTGAATCACTGAGCCCTAAGAACCGTTTGCAATACCCAACTAATCAGTGCAGTGTTTTAGACTGGAAGCATGCTGCATGCAAAGCAAGCCTGTTCTTCTGGAGCTTGCCACATGCCTCATGCCTCTAGTACTCTATGAGCTATAAAACTCTTCTTGGTTAGGGGTAAACTTAAAGCAGGGGAGTGGAGAGCATAGCAAATGTGGAACAGTAACAAATAGTGAAATATTATTTGACAGACAAACTGCAAAGTGTAAACACGAAAGGAAGTTTTAAACAACAACACGAAGAAGTGGTTCCAAAAAAAGGGGACTGAAAGGAAACTAGAGTGTCTAATAGTCACAACAACAACAACAACAATAATAGTATTGGTATTGTTTGTAATCATGTGAAAAGTGTAAAATATTGTGATTTAACTTTCAGTTCACATCTTTCACCCCTACTCTGGCATAGTCATTTCTGAAAGTGCTTTCTAGTGGAGTTTTTGCCTTAAAAGCGCCCCTGTTTGCACTCAACCCTGAAATCTTGAATCTTAAATTAACCACATAGGATAGAGAATGTAGTTTGTGGAACACTGTCAGAAGGCATATAATTAAGCTACATGGAGACGATCTCGGTAAAGGGGGCTGCCATGTAATTTTTCCAGGGCTGAATGCACATGCACTCACTGTGTGCTATTCTCTGAGCAGAAGTAAGGTCAGACCCCAAAAATGTGGTTCACTTTTCTAAGGGCTAATTTGGGGCCAATTAGCGATAGATTAGCATTAAGCTATGGGATGTGTTCAGAATTCATAGAATGCTCATGGTAAGAGAGAAGATAAGTCCTTGTGCTCAGCTGTCTAGGGTTTCATTATGGTACCTAGAAAACAGACATCTTACTGTGGAGACTAGAGCACAATCTGATTGCTTCTGCAATAGGAAGGAACTGATTGACAATATTAATGAACGTAAAATTCAGATCATTTTGGCTGATGTCATTTGTCAAAAATGAAAAGAAGGTGCCGAGAAGTGTTTGATGTAGTCTAAAGCAATACTGGAAATAATTATTCACAGGACTTTCAACAATGCCGATACATTTGCAGAACATGATTTTATTTGCCAACCAATAAATTGGTATGTAGGAATTCAGTGTTAATTTGATGGCATTCTGCCACAACATGGAAAGGTCCCAGTAAACTAATGATTAGGAATTTAATATGATTATGCCACCTTGCCATCCTAACACAGGACACCTCAGTGCCAGTATATGGATTTCAGTTAGTGCGATCCACTCAAGGTATAGGTTGTGTGCCTACAACATATATACTTTTGATATATTTCCAGGGCAGGGATAAAGCTTGTTTCTGGGCAATATTTTCAATTCTAGTCGTTATTCAGAATGCTGCATATTCCAGTTAAAAGGGCTTTTCTATGCAGATCATACAAGCTGTGTGTGCATAACTGAAGGCTGTGGGTGCAATGAAAAAAAGGGTATCTATATACTTTTGAACATGCGCACACACGCACACACACACACACACACACACTCACACACACACACACACACACACTCACACACACACACACACACAC
>JBBPCX010068755.1:0-11931 GCA_037974365.1 Hydrocynus forskahlii
ATTTTATTTCAAATTTTATTTTATACTGTGCATTGTTTGAATGCTAAATAAATATTTTCATAGTTTTGTAACAGATTTATTCTTTTAATAATGTAATAATATTTTTTTTCGTTTTTCAGCCAAGTGTTTCCTCATTTTCGGTTATTGGTTTCAGTCCAAAAAAATAATTTCGGTGCATACCTTGTATTCACTGATAGTGAAACATGAAACTTATAGGCACTACTGTAACAAAAGTTCATATCTCCAGAATGGTAACAGCAGAGTGGAAGGAAAAAGTGTTTGTGTTTAAAAACTGTGCAGTGACTTCCATTCACACAAGACCAGGCTCCAGTCTGTTTGAATAGGGACAGACATAAATACATGAAATCACAAACATTTAAAAAACATATTTGAAATCTCTGGTAAAATCTTAAAAGTCACATACTTTGTAGAGTTTGGTGCAAATAACACACCTATAAACATGTTTTTGGGTCAGCCTGGCAAACTGAACATATTTTCTCAACAAAGGTGCATTTTACCATCTTAGAGCTTTACCAGTTACCAGGAAGCCTGGCAGAGGATGAGGGGAGCTAAGTTGCTTGACGGCAGAGCGGTGATTTTTGGTGGTCCACACAGGGCAGTGTGTTGGCCCATGTAACTATTTGGTTTGTGCTTCTTGTTTGTTTGTTTTTGTTTGTCCCCTAGGTGGGTTTATTTGGGGAAATTAACTTCTTTTCTATTCTTTTGTTAGTCTCTCGGTGTCGCCTGATGCCCCTGGCCAGGGGAAGAGATATTGCGTGCAGGTGTCCATGCTAGGCTAAGAGCTAACCTTAGCTGGCCAGAAATCCCGTCCATCTTCCTTGCCAACGTTCACTCCCTAGACAATAAACTGCCCTACATCCAACTCTAGCAAACTGCCCAGCGAGAGTTCAGAGACTGCTGTTTTTCTTTTATGGAGACATGGCTCAGCGACAGTGTTCCGGACTCAGCTTTGCATAGTGTTGCCAACCGTCCTGAATTGTCTGGGACATCCTGAAAAATGGATGATCTTGATTTGTCCCGTCAGGGGCAGCTCCAGTCTCGTATTCCAATCACAGCCTCGTCGGCCAATAATAGACTACTGTAAGCATGGCAAAACTCATGCAAACGTTGCTATGAGACACGGTTGTTGGTGTGCGTGTGTGCACTGGCACTAGTGGTGAGCGGTGACAAAATTATAGACTTTGTGGTTTGTCCTTTTACACTGTGAAATGTGTAGATTTATAGTATGAAACTTTGCAATTTTCCATTATGCTGCAAGACAGTGTCCCTCATTTCGGGTTGAGAAAGTTGGAACCCTAGCTTTGCAGATCAGAAACATGCTAATGTACCGTAGCTGGAGGTGCTGCGGATGTCACTGTGCGAGGAACTGTGACAATAGATGATAGAACAATCGGGGGAATTGAAAGACGTGCTAGTATCAGAGCTTTGGCAAGCTTGGGAAGAGTAGGCACACCTATCCCCCTCTGCAGTGCCAGTGCTCCAGTCATACCTATATGGCTGTGCCCCTGTGAACACCCTGGTGGCACAAACAAGGCACGTGGTTCGAAACTGTCCGGGCAAAAAGAAGGCCACGGTCAACAGCCAAGAGGTACGGCCAGAAGATAAGGGAAAGGCATCACTGGTGGCGCTGAGGGAGGCTCTGGTGGGGGATAGCCCCGCCCTGGAGATGCTGGCAGTGGGGAGAGAGGTCCTGTGTATCTTGTTTTTTTTTTTTTTGCCCGCCACCACACCCCCCTCTTCGGAGGACAACTTTATTTTTAATTTGTGGTTTCATTTTACAAAAACTGTCATTAAAGCTGCTCTGAGCTTACCCCTCACCCCACAGTGGAAAAAAAACAACAAAAAAAACAATTAAAAGTAATTATTTTTATTAACAGGATCAAATCTATCACACAAAAAGTTTCTAGTAACTTAGTAACCCGGTGCATCAGGGGCACAGAGGTGAAGGGGGCTGTGGAAGTTCTGTGGCTGTCCCTGAAAGCAGTGGAGGGTCTCTCTCCTGTATGTGGGTTATGCGGTCCTGGACTTCACGGTGGCTGGGCTGTACATTTTGGGGATGAACGTCATCAGGCATTGTTGGGAGGTGCTGTAGGAACATGGGGGGTTCCCTTGTGTCACTATTACAATCTGCCCTCCTTAAGAGTGACTGGTAGGCCTGGGACCGGGCTTTCTCTGTCTGAAACTGCCTTGAGGTGGGGATAGGTCAAGCGGCACCAGACCAAGCGGCGAGGCTGAAGTCTGACAGGGTGTGAGTGTTGCAGCCCACGACCGAAGAAGTACCATAGGTGGATGTGCCCCGGGGCCAGTTGTGTGATGGAGACCTGGTGCTGGTGGAGGACTATCATGTTGGTCAGCAGCAGTGGTGCGTGGCCCTGGCTGTGGTATGAGTATGGGAGGGAAAGTGCCACTCCACATATATATTTACTTATATATCCACTCTGTATATACAGTATATACATATACTCATTCTGTGCATACATACAACTAAGTCTACACTTATGTCTACACTTAGTTTACATATAGTATACATATATGTATATATTTTACAATACAGATGTCCATATTTATATTTCTAGATTGTATAGTGTACATTTTATTCTGTACTGTTGGTATAGTATTCTATTCTATTCTATTGTTTTCTTAATTATTGCTGCTCTTAGCTTTGTACTGTCCACTTTCTGCTGTGACAAAGCATATTTCCCCAGTTGTGGGAAGGTTTATCTTATCTTATCTTATATAACCTCCTCCTGTACCCAGTGGAGCTTCCCCTCAAAGACCCCTGGTCCGAGTGGAGAGGATTGGTCCAGAAAGTGTCAAATCCCAGAAGGACCTGGTGTTGCGTCTTCTTAGGATGGATGTGGTACAAGTATATGTGAGGCCTGTGGCAGGGGCGCTCCCTGAACACCTACACACCCTGGTAGAGAGGGGAAAGGGGTTAACCCTACAAGAAAAACTGTATTTATGGGAAACATTGGAAAAGTAGCAGGGGGAGTTTGCCCAAGATGAGGAAGATCATGGCTGCACTGATGCCTTGTACCATAGTATCCTTAGTGGGGCAGCCGCCCCCATCCAGCAGGGACTTGTAGACAGCAGGGACTAAGTGACCACTGACCCTGGAAAGACCTGTGCCATGAGCTGGGGAGGGAACGTCAGAATGCGGATGCGTTGTCGCAATGCCCGGGATCAACCACAGTGGCACAGGTCAGGTCTGTAGAGGACTGGGAGGAACAGGAGGATCATGATCCAGTAATGGCAGTAGATTTCTGTTGTTGGGCCAAACAGGGTATCTCTATGTGTATTTTTTAGTTGCCGAGGATCTGTTTTTAACTTTTGCCATTGCAGTCCCAGTGAAGGATCAGACAGCAGCGATGGCTGCCAGTGTGGAATGGGAAGTATGCTTTCTGACCAGGTACCAAGGTTTGAGTTGCAAGTGGTGAGAGAACTATGTGAAATGTACGGTTATAGGAAGGTGCGTACTTCGTCTTATCACCCACAGGGTAGTGGAGCATGTGAGAGATGGAGCCAGACCCTGCTGCGGCTGCTGAACATACTACTGGCCTCAAAGCAGAGCAGGTGGGCGAACCACCTGCTGGAGTTGGTACAGGCATATAATTGCACCCCGCACAGCAGCACTGGCCTGTCTCCCTTCTGGGTCTGGCTGAGAGTGAGGCCACTGGCGGCAGCTGAGGGCCGCTTGTAAGATGCTGGAGGAAAGCACGGAGAAACACCACTGTGGGGACCAGCGATACCAAGCCTCAGGGTAGTAAAGATGGTTGCTGGCACCAGGGGGATAGGTCCTGGTGCGGAACTTCCACCAACGGGCTGGAGGCAAGGTGACCCATTTTGGCAGTGGATGGTGGTGAAGCAGCGGGATCCAGAGAACAAGGGACAGGTGGTTAGGTTTGGCCCTCAGCCAGCTCCATCTGGCCCCAGAGGTTGGCCTGGTCGATGGGTTGAGCATTAAGGAAATGGAGGGAGAGCCGTCACGGGAGGAGGAACAGTCTCTACATTTGTTGCAGCGTGCCAACTTTGGGGTAAGGCCAGTCCGGTACCAGGAGTAGTGTGTGCTCGGGGGTCACGTTTGGTAGGGGTGAGTGTAGAGACCACCCTTACGGGAATTATGTTTAGTTTTGGGTCATTTGTCTTGCATATTTGAGGTATTTTTAGTTGGGACTTTTATTTTGAAGCTTTTTACCCTCAGGCAGTGCCCAGGGACAGTTACAGGGACCTTCTGTGTATGTATATATATATATATATCTATATATATATATATATATACTTGGTTTGCTCCGCATTGATAGAGCCAAGGGGGAAAGGTTGTGTCCTTTAAACGTGGCAGTGACCATGGTTCAGGTTGCTCCCACAAGATGCTTCAACTAGGTGCTGGTATGACTGAGGACTGGATGGGATGCGGGTGCCTGAGCATGTGTGTGTCCCCAACAGGGCTTGAGCCTCAGGGAGCCTAGCAGAAGAAGAGGGAAGCAAAGGATCTTGACGACGAGAGAGCGCAGAGCGACAGCAGGCAGTGCACTCGGGGCACTAGTAGGGGTGTGGGGGTGGGGGTTGGGGTTGCACAGGCCGCAATGGAAGTGCGAGCCAGTTTCGGAAAAGTGGAGGACGGCGAGAAAAAAAAAACATTATCAAGGTCTAAAACACCAGGGAGCCAGGGCAGCCGGGCTGCGGAGCCCGAGAGGTCATGACAGTTGGTGCTGCCAAGGTTTTGTACTTCTTTTTGTTGGTTTTTGATTTTGGGATGATGGTTTTTGGTGGGCCACGCAGGGCAGAATGCATTATTTGCTTTGTGTTTTTTGTTTGGTCTGGTTTGTCCCCTGGGTGCGTTTATTTGCAGAATGAAGTTTTCTATACCTGTCAGTCCCTCCTGCTTAAGAGTGGGTGCGAAAATGTGAAAATGTATCACACAATTGGTGTGCATTAATCCCCGTGATCTTGTGCATGAACTGCTTGCTTTTGCTGTGGTTAGTGAACTAACCTGTATCACTCGGGGTGGAGTGTACCTGAGTGGGGGGGTATTGAACATCTTCGGGGGATGAGTGTGGAAATAAACCATATAAAAGTACTTTATTGTGAATGGCCTCTTCCATTACCATTTCCTCTGGAGATCCTAAAGGGCGTTGTAAGGCAAAGGCTGTGGAGCTATAAAAACCCAACAAATAGTTAAAAAATAATCTAGTAAGCATGAGAGGTCTTGCACCCTAGGCCACCACATATAGATATAAACATTTAAAATAACAACAATAGATCACACAAAGCACCAATCAACTTCTACAAGTGGTAAAAATGAAGCCAAAGCTTTAGTATTGCAACAACTACAAGACTGACCTCTGTAATTTTTTTTAAACCATCAAAATGCATTTCCAATGTTATTTCAAAAACTGCTGGACGACAAACCCCTGTTCTGATGCAACACCCCAGCCAAGAGTCAAATGTCACAATCTTCCACTAAGGCTCACTGTGAACCACGGTTGGTCAATATTTGGCAATGGCCATTTCAAATCAAACCACTAAATTAGAAAATATTGCATTTAACTCATAACAAACAACCCAAGAATCATTCTGAATTAAAATTCATATGTTCTCCAATCCAAACTGTTTGAATATTTGTCAAAACAAAGGATCACCTTTCGCAATCTCTTCGATTTGCTCAACCTTGATCCCAAAATTTTTAAGGCAAAGCTTAGCTTGTATTGCCTTTGGCTCACACACATTTAGAGTGTCCTGTTCTGGGATGAATGTGGTGTTGTGTAAGTAAGATACATACCCAAAAAAAAGAAAGGTGCACTAGCCAATACCATGCTTACAGAGGGTAAACATTGGGCAAGACCTACTCCTTCACCCACTTTAGTGCACTGGTGGTGGTGGGGGGGGGCTTAGGGGATACGTGGTAGGAGAAATACAGATTTATAGAGGAGAGTTGAACTGATAAATTTGGAATCACTGAATTGTAAGCATAAGAACTGCATATTTATCAGCACTGAGGGTTTGCTAAGAAGCTGCTACTTAATTTGCAATTCACAGTCAGCACAAATGTATGGATAGCAAGTTAGCAGTGACAGAGAAACAGATGAAAAGGAAGGTAGACAGACAGACAGCCAGATAGAAAGAAACATGGATAATGCTAACAAAGAAAAGGAATAAAGAATATCAGAGGAGAGAGACCCTCTGTCCACCAGAGCAAGGCAAACTAAAAAGTACACAGGAAGAATATAAAAGAGAGTCAATAGATTCATTGTTCTGCTCTATAATGGTCTCTAGACCATTAATGCAAGTTTTACAATGACTTTAAAGTTCAAGATGGGCCCATGTGACCCACAGGGAAGTGGCTCATCAAATATTTAAGGGCCTCAGGGTTACATCATGGAATTGTAATTATCTCGATTATTTAGTATGTTGGGGCCCCCAGCTGCCATGACATCACTGTCATGGATATGGTGTCGGAAGGCCATGCTGATAGTAGTGTCAGTAGAGGGCCAAAAATCCAAATCTCACTGGATGCTTTCAGTGACTAATAATACTGAGAGGTATGATCAGTCCTTTTCAGAGTCAATGCAATGTTTCTCGAAAATGATCTCACAATGTAAATGTATTTTCCTGTGATAAAGGGTAAATCGGGTGTCTTAGTACCTCTGTGAGCCCCTCATGATATCCACTGCACCATAATGATTTGGGACTTGTCATAGTTTATTAATGCCATGACAGTATAATAAAACATGGTCCCATTTGATCTGTACGATCCTAAAGATGACCCACAAATGCTCATATGAACAAACTCTGTGGTGAAACAAAAGAGTCTCACACACACATACACACATACACCACTTGTTAAAAGTACACGTTCCAAGAGCACCCATGTATAGTGAAAAACCATGTTGTTGTGTTGTGGTAAAAAAAAATGCCTAAAAATGCCTATTTCTGTAGTGTAAACCCTAAATATGCCCCCAAATATGCTCCCAAAACACTTTCATTTCATTTTAAACTCATTAGCCTTAAAGAAAATGCGAAGATAAACCTGTATCCGTACTGTACAGTTTACATTGAACTGCAGCAGTGCTAGAATGTAAATACCGATATAACCGCTGTACAGTATGGGGTGCCATTTGTAAAAACAGCTACCAAATATAGAGGTGTCATTTTTTCATCATTTAGCGCAATGCTCACACAATTTTCACGCATTTAGAGCTAAATGTGTTATGTTTTGGTACATTTTCTTGCTAAATTAAATCTAAATCTATATGTTAAATCTAAATCTAAAATCTAAATCTTCAATCTTAATTCTAAATGTTAAATCGAAATGTAAATGTTAAATATAAATGTAAATGTTAAATCTAAATCTAAATGTTAAACCTAAATCTAAATGTAAATGTTAAATCTAAATGTAAATGTTAAATGTTAAATCCAAATGTTAAATCTAAATCTAAATTTTAAATCTAAATCTAAATGCTGCTTTTTACAAAGGGCGAGTGATATGCTAATTGACCACGCCCCTTAATCACAATTGGCTGTTACTTAACAGGGGGCTGGACTGCGTGCTGTGATTTCCCCTCACCAACATGGAGGATTTGTCTTAAATGATCTTAAATCTAAATGTTAAATATGAAAAGTATATCTTGCACTCTAAATGTGAAAGTTCACAGTTAGATAGGGCTCAGTGACACCTTTCCAACGACCCAGCGTTTAACATAATAGCCCCTGGCGATCCGGAGTTGTTAGCTGAAAGCAGTTCACTTCACTTGGGTGTCCCATTACTTTTGTCCGAGGTGACCAGTTTTCGGCTAATAACTCCGAATCGCCGGGGACTATTATGGCAAACGAGGGGTCTTTGGAAATGTCTCATCGAGCCTTATCTAACTGTGAAGTTTCACGGAGATTGGTGGTTGCCCCGCCTAGAAAAGCCGCGTGCACGTTTCGTGAGGCAACTAAAGTATTGGGAACACCCGGGCGAGGTGAACGGTTTTCGGCTAGTAACTCCAGATCGCCGGGGGCTATTAAGTTAAACGAGGGGTCGTCGGAAAGGTGTCACCGAACCTTATCTAACTGTGAAGTTTCACATTTAGAGTGTGAGATATATTTTTCAGATTTAAGGCAAATCCTCCATGTTGGTGAGGGGATTTCATAGCACACAGTTCAGCCCCCTGCTAAGTAACAGCCAATTGTGATCAAGGGGTGTGGTCAATTAGCATATCGCTCGCCATTTGTAAAAGCAACATTTAGACTTAGATTTAACATTTAGATTTAGATTTAACATTTACACTTAGATTTAACATTTACATTTGGATGGAAATATTTCCTTTATATTTAACATTTAGATATATATGTAACATTTAGATTTAAGATTTAACATTTAGATTTAACATTTAGATTTAGATTTAACATTTAGATTTAAGATTTAACATTTAGATTTAGATTTAACATTTAGATTTAAGATTTAACATTTAGATTTAAGATTTGACATTTAGTTTTAAGATATGACATTTACATTTAGATTTGACATTTACATTTAGATTTGACATTTACATTTAAGATTTAACATTTACATTTAGATTTAAATTTACATTCAGATTTAACATTTGGATTTAGATGTAACATTTGGAGATAGTTCGGAAAGATTATTAGTTTGGCTCTCAGAATAAAATCAGTGTGAGACTGAAATCACGACTGCTGATCCGTATATAAGTGGGGGGTTTCTCTCTCTCTCTCTCTCTCTCTCTCTCCCTCTCTGTGTATGTATATATATGAGCGGGAGATTTTTGTACTTCGTCACGAATGTAAGTATCCAAAATCATTTTTATGTTTCCTTTGAACAGTTAGCTGCCTTGCTAGGATTTGATTCACATTATATTTCTAACATGCTAACAGCCGCTAGCAGGCTAATGCCAATGCTTTAGATTCATAAACAACCATTGTTTTTATATTATTGATTAATTTTTGTAAATCAAAGGAAACATCTGACAAACTGAATGTCTGTTTTTCTCATATTATACTGCGTAACGTCAGCCATACATAGTAACTAGACAGAAAATTCCTGAAGAAAGTTTGAAACAGCTCTGTCCCAATACTTTTGGCCATATAGTTTAGTTTAAACAGGTGTGTCCCAATACTTACATTTACGGCATTTAGCAGACGCTTTTATCCAAAGCGACTTACATTCCCTAACTACAGGGGACAGTCTCCCTGGAGCAACTTGGGGTTAAGGGTCTTGCTCAGGGACCCAATGGTGGTGTGCTGAAGGTAGGATTCAAACCTGTGACCGCTTGGTCCAGAGGCAAGTGTCCTACCCACTAAGCCACCACCACACACTTTTAGCCATACAGTGTTACATGATAGCTGTATCCCAATACTTTTAGCCATATCGTTCAGTTTAAAGTGTGTACGTGGTCGGTCAGTAATTTCCTTATTGCAGTAATGTAATCTCTTTCAAATGAAATATTTACACTTTACTAACTTCATTTTTTCAGAATTGTCATTTTAAAACTCTTCAGGTGTAAGTTGTCTCTAAATATACATTTGATATATTAGAAATATTTGATGCCTACAATTTATTTATGTAATGTGGTGAATAAATCATATTTTTCCCTTCCAGGATATTAATGTGACAACGCAGAGATTGTGGTGTATCAGAGACTACAAGGTACGGATTACTTGCTCATTATAAACTTGCACATAGCCAGCGTTTCCCTTGTGCAAATGAATCTAAAAACAACAGCTGACAACCATGACCATGCTCCATTGTAATAGAGTGGGTTTTTTGTTGTATGTTTTTGATTTATGGTGTGCAATACATCTGCGGTGGATGGTTTTGTGGATTCACTCACTACCTGTTGTATTTTCACCCTCCTGATAACTACCTTTTTTTTAAAATTAGGGCATTAACAACTTCTGATTTTTTTCAGGTCGACTTATCCGTCATCAAAGTCGAAGTCGAGTCGGCTAGACGTTTGATGACATCATCACATGCAGCGGAAGAGCACAGGTGTCCAACACTGAGCAACTTTTATTAAAGTTCTCTGTAACATTAACAGTCAACATGACAATTAAACAAAACAAAACAGGCTGATACCTTGAATGTTCTAGTAAATTTAAGTGTAAAACAGAAAGTGGAAACAGTTTAAGCTGCGGCACCAGCTTTTTTTGTTGTCCGTGGCCTAGAATGATAAGAAAAGATGAAAGGTTTTAGGGTGGTGGCCTAGTGGGTAGGATACTTGCCTCCTGACTAGAGGCCATAGGTTCAAATCCTACTTTCAGCATATCACCATTGGGTCCCTGAGCAAGGCCCTTAACCCCAAGTTGCTCCAGGGAGACTGTCCCCTATAGTTGGGGAATGGAAGTCGTTTGGATAAAAACATCTGATAAATGCCGTAAATGTTTTAATATTGTTAAACATTTCATGAATGTTACTGTTATTTTACCCTTGAATGTCTGATCTACCATTTGGTAGATGTTTATAACAAAAAAACTGCATGATCATGGTTTCAGGACATGGCTGATTTTTGTTGTCAATGACCTAGAATGCTGAGAATTAAATTACATTATTGAGGCAAAACCCTGAAAGGAGCATATCAATAGTTAAAATCATCAAACTATGCTGGACACCAGCCCTCCAGGACTGGAGTTTGACACTCCTGGTTTAGAACAATGCAGTATGGGCTGCACACTTCCTACCCCATGTACTCGCCTCATGATGATGTCATCAATCCTCTTGTTTATCTCTTATACATAATTTTCTTTATATTTAAACAACTTTACTTTCTTAACTGTTTGCCTTCAATGTGTATTAACCTCTGACTTTTTCTTTTGACTGGGTTTGTTAAGGTGTGTAACTTAGCTGTCAGTAACTTGGTAAAAAGCAGGTGTTGATTTAAGTATAGCTTTACAGGTATGAAGAACAAACGTTGAGTACTTAAGCACTGATGTATGTGGCTCTGGATAAGGGTGTCTGCTAGATGCTGTAAACGTAAACATCATGCACCTGTGGACTTTGTACGTTGGGGATAGGAACGTTGGGGAATAGGGATGCTGTCCCCTTTTTTTGCTATGACAGCCTCTACTTTTCTGCTAAGCTGAAGTTTTACACAGCTAACCTGTCTGCTATAGTGTCCCCCATCCCTTGTTTCCTAAGGCATACCCATCTAGTGCTAAGCAACTATAGTGTCCCTGGTTTGGCGGCTGTGCATCAGATGTACTTTTTTAGCCTTTTCCCAAAGCAAGGTCTGCCCCTGAATCTGTCTGTTATTGCAGTCCTGTATTGCTAATTGCTCAATTATATTTTCACTTTCTCATCTACCATTCACCGTCTACATTAGAAAGATGTTACCGAGAGAATGAGAGAGCAGTACAAAGACATTAAGAGCGTGAGAGAAAAAGAGGCTGATAGTGTGTATGTGTGTGTGTGAGACAGCGAGAGAGGGAGAGCGAGAGAGGGAGAGAAAATTGGAGAGGCTGTACCTCTAGAGGGGTTAAGTGTACGGGGGAGGTGGCAAGGCTCATACCAGATACTTACACTAACCCATTAGCTAATGGATACCTTAAGGGGTATCTCTTAACCCCCTGTATTACCATCACTGTCAAGTATACCTCCACTCCATTGCAACTGGAACAGTGTTGTGTCTATGTGTTGATGTGGGGCCATGGTGACACAAGCAGGGAAAACGAAAAGAACTAATTGTGAAAATGGAAGAATATCAGTCATATTCACATATTCTTATATTTGTTTTAATATTTAATGAAAATTATCGTAATTTAGGAAATTATCTGTAGCTTTATGACATAAGATGTTATACATGCTATACGCACACACCACACACATATACATGCACGCACAAACAGAAAAACAGGGAAAACAGGGAAAACAGCTCATATAATACAATAGAAATAAAACCATTTTATTTTTCTCTT
>JBBPCX010068756.1:0-11930 GCA_037974365.1 Hydrocynus forskahlii
AGAGAGGAGGGGCGAGGTGGAGAGAGGCGGGGCGAGGAGGAGAGAGGCGGGGCGAGGAGGAGAGAGGTGGGGTGAGGAGGAGAGAGGCAGGGTGAGGAGGAGATGGCTGGCGAGGTGGAGGGTGCGGAGCAAAGGCGGCGCAGGATGATCAAGACACGCTTTACACCTATCGCCATTTCTGCAGAACCTTAGGCAGGCTAGGGGAAGTTGTTAAAAAATCTCATAAAGTGAAATTTTAATGCTATGGGACCTTTAATATATTAAACGCTCTTTTAATTGTTACTTTCCGCTTGTACATGTACTTGTTTGCTCCTACACGTTGTCTTCAGTGTGTGCACAGTTCATGGGTATATGAGTGTATGTCGCTACTCTGGGGTCTGTGTCCTTGCAGTCATTACATAAGCAATTTTTTTGAGGATCAATAAAGTTTTCTTATTCTGATTCTAAAATGCCTTTTTTTCTGCAGTTTGCAGAATGCTATCTGAAGCTAGGAAACATGAGCACTGTCCAGAATCACCACAAGCTGTAAGCATGACACGATCTGAAGTAGCCTGTGCCCTGCTTAACGGTAGCGTTTCTCAGTGTTAGAACCTGACGGTATAAACTGGCTCTAGGCTCTTCTAATTTAAATAAAATATATTTTTCTCTGATTATACAAATCATTTTGTCTATTTCTCAACATTATCAGTGTTATGAACTGACTATAAATGGAACTGTTTATATATATATATATACACATCCATATATTAGGGCTGGGCATGTTAACGCATTGCTGTTGTTTACGTTTACGGCATTTGATGTATTAGTGCAAAGTCTCGGTCCTTTTAGGGGGTGGGGGCAAACCTGGAGCGGATTTCCAGTGGTATGTGTATTCTCCTGTCGAGTAAGTGGAATGGATTCTTTCGCGAAAGATTTAAGACTCAAGATAATGTAAAAATGGTGAACTAATGTTTTATATTAAGTGCGGGGGGATCCAAACGAATAATTATGACATGTGAGATGCCCATGTACTGACCCCTGAAAAAAGTGGGCTTGATAGAGCCCCGTTACAGTCGGCTCTGCTGCCGAGTCCCCCTTCTCTCTGCTAAGCCTGAGTAGTGTACCGCTCAGAGGAAGGTCCTTCGAGAACTGCTTTCTATTCATGTTTGATGACACTCGTCTTTTGTTTTGGAGCTCTACGAGCTCAAGAACTTGATATTTGTTCATTAAAAACCTTTATCTTATCTAAGCTGTGTCCTGCAAGCGTGTCCGTTAAAATCCATGCGCACGTTGAAGCAACTAAAGAATCCCCACATGAATTTGATTGGATTTTAAAAAAATACACATCTAATAAACTGAACAGAATACGGTAATAATACAGTTCTGTTGTGGCTGTATCACCCTGTCCACCATTAAAAAGTCACCAATGTTACAGCTGAACTGAATCTTGTGGTGGTCATGGATGATTCCTCAGCCATAATAACGTATTAACAGATTATGGATTTCTCTTTATCAGCATTAAGAAGACGAACATTCTAAATTTAAATAGATTAAATTTAAATACGTAGATTAAATCCCCCAGTATGCTGGATTCAATAAATAGCTAAATAGTCAAAGTAAACATCATCATCTAAGCTATATACACATATACAGTAAGACATGGGGCATAGTACACATTTAAATAAATTATAAGTTTGCACTCTAAAATTAATATAAACTAGAAGTAAATTTCATGTTAGAAGGAGCAGAGGTTCTTGGTAGAGGATGTGCTCTTCTTTTCACTTAAAAAAAATCAAACATGTCACTTGACCAGGGGTGCCCAAACCCTTTGCATACAACTGTATGTCCACGTCTCACAACTCTCTATTACACGCTCCTGTTTTGACAACTGTCTTGCAAATCTTTTGTTTTTTATTTGTCTTGCTACAAAACACAAGTAGCTTTGCCACACAACTTTGGTCAAGAGCAATGCTGGGCAAGAAGAATACAAGAACACTGATTTTATTCTGAAGCATGAAAAAAGTCAAAGAATAATACAGAACAAATCCACTTAAAACACTTTGATATCTGTTTCTTAATTTTAGTTTTGCTGGGCAATGATGATAATGTAAAAATGTTGAAGATCTGTTGAAAAATCTCCATTGTGAAATCATTGCACCACACCAGCTTTGCTGTGTCATGAGAACACTTCCCTTCTTTCTTCTCTTTTCCTCTTTTTATAGGGCATGTGGAAGATTTAAAACTGCTTTATAGTTTACTTTAATGAAAGTACAATACTGGTTCATCCTGACCACTTCACATTCAATTGCAAGCTCCCCAGTGCATGCTGGAGGTCAAAGCTCAGTGGCACCCTCCATCCCTGACTGCACCCTGAAATCCATTCCAGATCCACAAAAAACATTTAAAAATGGGTCAGCTAACTCCCATCACCCCTGTAGGATCCTTGCAAGGGTGAAGACCTGATCCTCTAGTCCATGGCGAGGAAAGAATCTGCATTGTTTGTCCTGAATCTGAGGTTTGATAATCAGTCTGAGCCTCTTTTCCAGCAGTGAGTAGTTCAATACCCCAAAATTTGAAGTACACTCTCCTCTGGTCCTGCCTCATCCCTCACAGCCTGTTTAGGTTTATCAGGTTTCTCCAGCAGCCTCCCCTGCCATCTGAACCATAATCAGTTAACAGCTCTGTCCTCTTCTTCACAGAAGTGCCCAGAACATACGGCCACAGGCCTCATAGAGTTCTTCACTGCTCCTTCCGTCACAAGTAGTGGGTCCACGAGAGGATGGCCCCACATTTCTCATTCAGGCTGAGCCTGGACAGACACTGCAACCGGACCAGCTGCCAGGAGCTCACCTACAAACTACCCTACCAAGCCTGGCTCTAGCAGGGGACAAAAGTATCCCTATACCAGGCAAAGGGAATTTATTCTTATGGAATTTCTAAGGCTTTTATAAATTACTTTTTTTCTGGCTTCTCACCTGAGACCACCCTTCCTTGAATGAGCTTCCCAGGAGCTACATGATCCTCAACAGCAGAGCTGTCAGGGTCACAGGGACACACAAACCCCTCCACCCACCAGGAGGGCATATATGTTCAAATATTTGCTCATTTACAATACTGTGCATATTTTTATAAATCCTCCATTTGACTTCAGTATGAGCAATCAGGGGTAAGGGCAGGGGTTTAGTTGGGTACTGAGTTAGTGATCAAACTAGATGTGTCCCCTGGATGAGCATGGAACCTGAATGCAACTGAATGCATTCAGAAAATAAACACTAATGGTGAATAAAATTGTCCTGAAGTGTGCTGTTGGTAGACATTCTACAATTATTTTCACATTTTGACTTATTGTGCACAAAACACGTCACTTGGCCAGGGGTGCCTAAACTTTCGGATACCACCACATACCCATGTTTCACAACTCTCTTACTCTGACAGCATTTGTGCATTTTTTGTTGTTGGTATTGCTGTTCTTTTGTGTAAATTCACAAGTAGCTTTGTTGCATGAAATCTTCTAAAAGTAGAAATAAAACTTCAAAAAATACAGATTCAAAAAATTACTCCACTTAAATAACACACACTTTAAGAACCATTTCTTTCATTTTCTTAGTCTGCTGAGCAGTCATGATAATGTAAAAGACGTTGAAGATAAAACTCTGCATTGTGAAAACACTGCACCACATCATCTGTGCTGTGTCATTAGAGTTCTTGAATCTCTTCCTGTTTCCTCTTTTATAAGGCACTTGGAACATTTAAAACTGCTTAAAAGATTGTTTTAATAACACTACAATTCTGGATCATTTTCTTAAACTAGAAGTGTATTGCTTCATATAGTTACATGTAGTTCATCATAAAATACATTTTTGAATTTGCCAAACAGTATGTGTATGAAGTGAGAAATTGAGTTTGGAGTTCACAGCTTCTCCCTTTTCTCAGACTAGATGGCCAAACCGCCCCAGTTGGCTCATTTGAATTCAGAGGAGCAGTGGCTTTCTCCCCCGAGACCCTCCCAGATGTCTGCGCTCCTAACCCTGTCCCTAAGAGTTCGGAGAGCCAACTACGATATTGTTCTTTCGGTCATGACCAAGTGCTCATGACCACAGGTAATGGTTGGAACAGAGATCTACTGGTAAACTGAGAATTTGGGATTTTAGCTCAGAGCCCTCTTCAACAAAATGGTAAGGTACAGCAAATGTATTACAGTTGCCACCACTCTGATCCGCTCAATCTCCGGCTCCATTTTTCCCTCTCTCATAACTATAAAGCCAAGATACTTGGCTTTATTAATGTCACCACACTGGACAGCCTCCACTCCTGACTGTGCCTTATAATGCTGTCCATGAAAATCTGAAACAGAATGGGAGCAATGGAAACACCCGCTGGCACAGAACTTGACACAGCTCTACCTCTGGTTATATAGGTTTGTAGTAGCGAATGTCACAGCACACCATCTCAAGACATGCTAGGGAAGACGGTCGTGAACTTTTTTCAGATACACAAAACACATATTGACTGGGTCAGCAAACTCCCATGACCCCTTTAGTGTCCATCCTTGCAAGTTAAAAGAGATGATCTACTGTTCCACAGGTAGGACATAATACGCACTCAGAATGACAGGTTTGACTGTCATTCTGAGCTCCCTTTCCAGCAGTGAGCAGTTTGATATCCCTGTCTGCCTTTCCAGATGCACTATCCCTGATTTCCATGCAACACTGAAGAGATTTGAAAATTTCCTTCTGTTTCTGTGACTTTGCCAAAGAGATGGTCCAAGAGCCCCGAATTCTCTTGCCCTGCCTCATCTACAAGGGTTGTGTTTGGGAGTGAGAATACTCAGTACATCTTCAGTCAAAATCAAACGTTCCTCATTCCTGTTGAGAGCATTCTGGTTGAGGTCCTGCCACTCCATGCTAAGTTGCCTGATGGTTTGCCAGAACCTCTTTGAAACCTACTGCAAGTCCTCTCATGTTTTTGCATCATGGCCAGCATTGGTACAGTCTTTTTGACCTGTAAGCACCTCTCCACTTATTCCAAAGTACACTGAGCCAACCATGCCTGAAAAGAAGTAATCATCCTCATCGATGGAATCTATCAGCAGGCACTTGATAGCCACTGATAGACATCAGCAACCTCCTGACCACTCACGGCTGCCATTGCAACCCTCACAACTCCCAGTCCACCCTCACTACCAGTTTGGGTTCATCAAGTCTTTCCACCATTCTCCCCTTCCCATCTGAGCCAAATCAGGGGTCTACCGCTGACGTTAGGTTTATACGTATTCCCAGATGCTACACTTTTCAGGACACTCCTCAGTTCCTGGAAAGGTTTGATATTGACATACTGTAATCTCCAATTCTGCACATGCATCGCTTTTCTCCCCCAGAGTGGTGACATTTCATAAACCAAAAACCAATTTCTGCACCAAAGATCCAGTCCATCTGGGCCTCCACCCCAACTCTCCATACATATGACTTCACAACTGGCCCCTACTCCTCCACTTGCAGGAGGTGGGCAGAGGAGATGGTGGTCCCATCTGTTCACTCGGACAGACATCCGGACAGACACCGTACCAGGTCCAGCCTCCAGACGATGGCCTATAAATTCTCTGCAAGGCCTGGCTGTAGGAGGATACAGTATCCTTATTTCAGGTAAATGGCCTATATTGCTATAAGGCACTTTTTGAATGGCCTTTTGTCTGATCCTTCACCTGAGACCTCTCCTCCTTGTGTGACCCTACCAGGAGCTACATGACCTTCACTAAGCAGTGCCCAGAGTCTCAGGGAGCTCCACCCACCAGGAGAGGATATAAATTCACACATTTGTTAATATTTGTAATGTTGAAAATATTTTCATTAGTACTTCATTTGAAATTAATCATACTGAAGCATATACTTCTGCTTTATCCACTGATCTGACATATGATTGTCAAACATATGTCATGACTGGGGACAGTGATGGTTGGCGGCTGCTAGAGGCCGCCAGGGTTTTTGTGTTGTGTATTTCCCGAGCACACCGGGTTTGAGTTAGTTCATTACTTGTTTCAGTTGCCAGTGTGCTCAGGAGAAAGCATTTTTGTGTTTTGATTGGGTTTTGGTGTTTTTACTTTCTGTATTTAAGTTGGTGAGAGGTGGACCTGAGTTGCTGGTCCACCGTCATGCTTGGGGTGTTGATTCCAAAGTTCCCAGAGTCCTGGGTTTGTTTCTGTTAGACACTCATGCCTTTTGTTTTGTTTTCATTTAAATAAAATTTGCATGAATCATGGATGTCTGCGTTTGCACCTGCTATCTTTGCCAGGAGAGTCAGGGGAAACGTGACAACATAATTGAACACATTTTTCCCCATAGTACGGAATGGAGGAATGTTAAGAGGAGGAATGGAGGAAGGTTATGTTAACCCCCCCCACACACACAGTCTGTCTGTGTCCCAAACTTCTTATGTAACTATGACACAAGTATACAAACAATATCTTTGCAAACACCTGGAATTAAACAGCAATAACCACATACCTTTTCAGCAACCAGTAAAGATACCATAGCAAACACACAGTAATACACAAGTAATCACCTGATACAACATAATAACCCATTATCACATTCCAAGCAACAACCAGAGACAGCGTAACAGCCACCCAACAGCACCAAGCAACCTCCTCTATTACAATAATACTGCCAAGCTACACCCCAGAAACCACCTAGCAATACAATAGCAACTACATAGCAACACCAAAGCAGCTTCCTGAAATAGTGTATCAATCTTTAGCAAGATCCTTGCAATTACCTAAGTTACCATGTAGCAGCTCACTAGCAACCATCAGAGATATTATAACAAATCTAATTCCTTAGAAACCACCTAGAACAACATTCTAGCTGATGTCTAGCAGCCATCAAAGGAAGCATAACAACCACTTAACAGCACCCAAGAAATCTGCTCGAATAGAGTGACCACATGGTAACACACTAGCATGAACTTGGCAAGGACATAATAGTTTCCTAGCAATGCCCGACTAAACCTCACTGCGACAGCAAACCCACTCCACATCAACCACCTGGAATTCAACTGTAACAAAAAAAAAACGCTGTTCTTAGAGTCTTGCTTTGTTCCTCCATCCCAGTGTGTGGACAGTTCATATCCTTCTGAATTATATTCTATTTCTCCAAAAATAACAACCAACATCCCCACCATCCTCTCAGGATTCTGGAATCTGTGCAATGATGTGGACAGTCCATATTCTGAATTATATTCTATTTCCCCCAAAATAACAACCAACCCCACCATCCTCTCAGGATCCTGGAATCTGTGCAATGTTGTCCGACCAACTCAAAATTTTAACCATTTGGTGCACAGTGTCACACCTGTGTGTCACTGACTACTTTCCACCGGACGTGGGGGTGGGGGTCGTCTGCTAGCTCCTGGGGCACTGCCTGGTGGGGGCGGGCTTCCCCAGGGGAGCGCGCGGGATGGCCATTTGGTGGGCGGGTAGCCTCTTTGTGCACGGGGCTCAGATCCCATGCTCTGTCTGCCCCTGCGGGTCCGACTCTTGGCAGGGGCGGGTGCGCTGTCGCGGTCGGCTGCCAGGGCTCCTGGCCCACGACCAGGTGGGCCCATGTCTGTTCGATCCCCCTTGGGCACCAGGGCAGCATGGCTGTGGCCCCTCACCCTCATTGCAAAACATTCCATGACAAACTTGGACATTACATGCGCACTCACACATACACATATCCATACACATAGGTGCATGCACACTGGAGTTTGATGTCTGGTGACCGGTCTTTTAAGTGGTCTAGGTCTTGTCATAGTGTCGATGGACTTTGGTCTTAGTCTTGTTTTGGTCTTGGATCCCTCGGTCCTGTCTTGGTCTCGCTGTCTTGGTCTGGCTGTCTCAGATCGACATAGTGGTTGGGAGATTTGGAGCCAACAGTATCCATGACAAACAACGTAACGTTCGATAATGCAACATTATTATCATATTAATGACATACATGTATTTTGTTGTGATTCAGGCACTCATCCAATCAAAATATGCAAGTGTAGCACTAGTTAAATGTTAGATCCAGCAGCACAGTGAGCAGTAATGCCAGTCAGTCAGTTACAGTAATGTCAGCAGTAGTAGGCTAGTTAGTAAGTTACAGAAATAAAGAAGCATTCTGCAAAATGCAGATTTTGCAAAGTCTCCTTGACTGAGACAGCTGGGACTACCTCAACTTTCACCAGGCACCTGGAGCGTAAACACCCTGAAAGTAAGCTAGCCAGTAGCCATTTACCTATCTTCAAACTCTTTTATCTACCTTTCCAACCTCAGATGACCAGATCATGTATATGTATTATTGTTATTTATCATGTGTTCTTTTCACACGCGCAGTATAAATTATTTAGGGACAGACGTTTTTGCAAGCTTCTCTGCAGACCACTTTTTCTGGTGCAGAGTCTAACTACATGCTAAGTACAGGTAGCTAGCTCTATCAGTGGCTATCGGCTACATAAACATTAACAGTTTTCACAAACTTTAGATATTTTGGCAAATTCATTGAACAGAAATTTCTCGAAACCGTTTCAGTGAGCACTTTAAGGGCTGGTATGGTGTGGTTTGTTATCAACCTTAATGGGCATATTTATGTGGTTGCTGACCCGTAAGGAAGGATGGGCATTTCAAGAGTGTCTCTATAACACTGCTAGACTAGCACCAGCATTCTCGACGATGAAGCCCAGATCAGAGCGGTCTATAGCTCTGGCCCAGATAGCACGGATGGTAAATCTGAGTCTTAATTCTAGAATCTAATTTAAGGATCTTTGACTATGTCAACCAGCCGAGAGTGTGATACCATGGCCTGTTCAAACCGAAAATTCATGACGAGACAAGCTGCAAAATTCTAAAAACCAGCAACTTGCTGAAACATTCTTTCTGAAAACTGATGCATTCACACCAATTCAACAACTTGCTTTGTATTTTGTTCTGTGTTTATGTGGCTGGTTCTTGTCTTTCAGGTGCAGCATTCAGAGCGATGACACAGTGGCAGCAGTTTTCAGTTGGATCTCTTCTTTGTTTTTCCCCATTTTCTCTCTCTGTTGGCTCCTTTCCCTTTCTATTTGTTTATTTATATCTCTTTCTCTATTTTCTCTATCTCTGTCTGATGTGAAATAAATAAATAAATAAAAAATTCAGATAACAAGAAGCAGTGTCTGGCACATCATGGAACCCAGCTTCACATTCTACTTGCTAATATGCCAGACACGACAGGTTAATGTATATATATATATATCGGCTGTATATATATATATATATGTATATGTATATATGTATGTATGTATGTTGTTTCCTCTCTGGTAGTAAAGTCAGAGCTGGTCCCAGACTGCCTCTGTGCCAGTAAATCGTTTTAGCGCTTCAGCTCCTGGTATCTTACACAACCGCACATTACATTAAATCTTCACAGGATGGACGTTAGGATAATATGCTGCTTCATTTCCTCCCAAACTGCAATAAGACCACCCAGCTGACTATTTAAACTTCACAGGAGAGCCACATCTTCATCTTAACAAAACTTCAGTAACAACTCCAACCTGTCTGCAAGAATTCATCAGAATGAAGCAGAAATTCATTTTGTTTTTGGCAGGAATCTTATTCCTGTCTGCTCATTGTATTTCATCTACTCCAGGCGACCTCTATTGTGCTTATTTGCAGCAGAAACTTGGAAGTAAAGAATGTCCATCTGGTGTGAGTGCCGATTTACATTTATTTTTGGATTGTTCTTTTAATCTTTATTATATCTGAGATCTGACCTGCTATCAGGTCAGCAGTGAAGTGAAATCTTTAACACTTTATGATGACTGTAGTGATAATTGATTTTTTTTTTTTTAGGTCATTTCAGATGTAAACCATCCTGTAAGTACACATTTTCATTTGTTTTGGGACTGTTCTTTAAATCATTATTATTTCTGACACTTGACCTGTTCTCAGGTGAGCAGCAAGGTGAAATATTTAACACTTTATGATGATTGTAGTGACAATGCCTGTTATTTTTTGTTTGCCTCCATTTTTCAAGGACCATGACCTATGTTTGGCGCTTGTGAGTGCCAATTTACATTTATTTTTGGATTGTTCTTTTAATCATTATTAATATGAGACATGACCTGCTCTGAGGTGAGCAGCAAGGTGAAATATTTAACACTTTATGATGATTGTAGTGATAATTGCTTTTGGGTTTTTTTGTGTGCAGCTCAGATTTTGTTCTCGTCCTGTAAGTACACACTTACATTAATTTTAGGATTGTTGTTTGAATCATTATTGTTTCTATAATCATTATTATTTCTGAGACTTGACCTATTTTGGGACTGTGTTTTAAGGTGAAATATCCTGACATGTGACATTGTGATGCTCTTTTGGCCATAATTGTAGGATTGGGTTTCTGAGAGAAAAGCATGTTCTGCTTTTAAGTTAACTTTTCTCCTCCATCCATTTCTGCTGTGAGTCAAATGAATGTGCGTTTGTTCGGCAGATTCAATTTTTTGAATGTAGATTTACTTGTCTAGATTTACTTGTAGCTAATTCATTATGACAGTCCACATGTTGACTTGGCCAAAAAACTAAATATTTGCTTTCATAAAATGACTCTCATATTCAAAAACGATCTCAGGACTCACTTGTTGATTTAGTTTGAACACTACGAATGTCTCTCTATGATCTCTGGTTCTTCTGATTTCTTTCTTGTCTACTGAAAATAATGTTTTTAACAGGGCCTACAGTCATGTCTTTGCATTTATTTAACTGTTTTGCTTTTATCATCAGTTCCCACTCCACAAGGGATAAAGGAATCCGAGTTAAATGGTATACCACTTGAACCACATCTACAAACATGCACAAATCTATTCATAAAGAAATTGTTTAATTTCTATTTTACAGATTTCTGTTTGTTTTTCTGAAATCTCAAGGAGGCAAGCGGTTCCAAAGTGAAGGGAGATTGTTCGGAAGCTTGATAAACTTGCATGGCCTGCAAAAGCAATCAGATCAAGAGTTGAAGTGTAATGTGGAGTTAAAAAGTGAAGATAATCTAAGTTTGGCAATAATGATTCCAATAAACTGCATTTAAAAAAAACACAATGTTTTCAGCTGTATGTAAGGAACCTCCTCACATTCAAACATATTACACTCAACCAAATTAAAGATTTAAAATCTCAATTTTCTGCTGAAGCAGTGGAGAAATTTCAGTTTTAAAAAGGTTTCTTTGACCACCGGTGTTGTACATTATGTGCCCCAAATGTGTACAATTCTCTTAGATTACCATGAGACCAGTTTCATTGCAACACTTCCTGTGATGCTGTAGTACTATGAAGAAACATCCTAGGACCAATCTGGCAGCTAATAAATAAAGCAAAAGTAACATAACACCCCCCATCACATGCCGAGCATGACAGCATGCTTCTAACAACAGCCTAGCAACCACCACCAATATGATAGAAAACACATAGGAACAACCTTGCTACTCTTGGAATAGCACATTATCTGCTTAACAACATCGTTTCAACCACCTAAGAGCAACACAACAGTAAAACACTTAAAATAACACAGTAACAACCTACCAATGCCATAGCAAAAGCTTAACAACCACATAACATTTGCTTAGTAGCACCCTTATACTGTAACCATATGACATTTGATAACAACTACATAGCAACTATTCATATTTACATTTTTGGCATTTGGGAGATTCTCTCATCCAGAGTAATGTACACTGGTGTTTTGTAATCTACTATATATATATATATATATATGTACAGTGCTGTGAAAAAGTATTTCTCTTTTGCATGTTTGTCACATTTAAATGTTTCAGATTATCAAACTAATTTAAATATTACACAAAGATAACCCAAGTAAACACAAAATGTAGCTTTTAAGTGATGATTTTATTTATTAAGGAAAAAACTATCCAAACCTACATGGCCCTATGTGAAAAAGTAATTGCCCC